>JASDQU010589583.1:44504-56548 GCA_032191745.1 Picea mariana
AGCACAAGTTATATGCCAACTTAGAAAAATGCTCCTTCGGCATGGATAGGGTCCATTACCTGGGCTACATCATTGATCAACATGGCATACATGTGGATCCGGCCAAGATCCAAGTCATCTGTGACTGCCCAGCCCCAACCACACTCACTGATTTTCAGAGCTTCTTGGGCCTTGCAAATTTCTAACGTAGGTTCATGTTGGGATTCTCCCATATTGCATGGGCCCTCAGATAAATAAACAGGGGTGGTGGTAAGGCAAAATTTGCGTGGATCCGATCCCAACAACAAGTGTTCGATGATTTGAAGCAGCGCTTGTGCTTAACCCCAATACTTTCACTACCAAACCTGCAACATCCCTTTGAGATCGAGATAGATCCTTCAGACTATGATGTGGGCTCTGTTCTCACTCAACATGGCCACCTCGTGGCCTATCATAGCGAGACACTGTCAAATGCTATCCATAAGTACCCTACTTATGACAAAGAAATGTACTCCATTGTGCAAGCCTACCGCCAGTGGAGACATTACATTTCTGGGAAGGAGACAGTCATCCACATTGATCATAAGCCACTACAATTCATGCAGACATAGGGAAAATTGCAGAATGACCGCCATCAAAAGTGGTCCACATACTTGCAACAATTCCACCTCAACATCAAGTATAAAACAAGAAGCACCAATTGCATCATTGATTGCCTCAGCAGACCGCCAGTCGTGACACTCAGCATGGTGCTAGACTCTTGTGGCCATGAGACCTATGGATGGCCCCAACTCTATGAGACAGACCCTAACTTTGCCACTACCTACCAAATGTTGGGTACAAACGTAGCTGTCGATAATTTCCATCTTTAGGAGGGGTTGTTGTGTCGTCTAAGCCATATATGTGTTCCATCAAGAGAGCGAGCAAAAATGATTTGGGAATCCCATTATAGTCGGGTCGCAAGACACTTCGGTGTCGAAAAGACAGTGGCGATGCTACAGAAACATTTCTACTGCTGAAACTTCGACAATAGGTCAACAAGTATATCAGGTCCTGCACTACCTGCATTATTGCCAAATCGAGCACTAAGAAACAAGGCTTATACACCCCTCTTCTTACTCCTGACAGGCCATGGGAATCCATCTCAATGGACTACATGTCGGGCCTCTCATCCACCAAGCAGGAAAATGACTATGTTTTTGTGGTTGTTGATCGCTTTTTTAAGATGGTGATTCTCGTTGCCTGCAAGAAGAGCATCACTACAAACGCCACTGCCAAGCTCTTCTTTGAACGATTATGGGTACATTTTGGAATCCCACAAACCACTGTCTCAGATTGGGATAGTGGAATTCTCATCACATTCTGGTTGAGCATCTGGTCATTGCTGGACGCCAAGCTCACGAAATCCACGGCCTTCCACCCCCAGACAGATGGCCAAACCGAGGTTGTAAATCGAATGATTGTGCATATCTTTCGCATGTATAATTCAAAGAACCCCCACACATGGGATGAGAGCCTTCCTTATGTCCAACATATCTACAACCGAGCCCTGCATAGCTCAACCATCCACAACCCCTTTCAGGTGGGGTTGGGATTCCAACCACTGGGTCCCATAGATGTTGCACTTCCCCTTGCAATCACCTTGACCAAATCATCTCCTTCTCCAACTGAAGATGAAAAATCTACTCGGTTCATTGAGAGGATCAAGCACATCCACCAACAGGTTCAAGATATCCTACATAAGTCCAATGAAAAGTACAAACAAGACCATGATTAATATCAGGTGCCACATAAGTTTCAGGTGGGCGACAAAGTTTGGTTGCACTTGCAGAAAGAATGCCTTACATGACCCCATCGAAAGATTCTCCCACTCCATTAGGGATCATACACTATCACCAAGGCCATGGCAGATAAATATTTTGAGCTCAACATTCCTCCTCTCCTTAGCCTGCACCCAGTGTTCAACTTGGATCTCCTTCACCCATATTTTCCACCACTATTGAACACCTCAGAAGTAGCAGAACAAATGACACCAATAGAGATCAACCCAGAATGCATACAACAGGCATCCAATGATCATATTGTGGACACACAGATCAAGGGCACTCGACAACAAAGGATCCATCTTTATCAAGTCATCAAAGCAGGGCAGCTCCTGCACCAAGGCAAGTGGCTCCCCTGGGGCCAAATTCAACATAAATTTCCTCATCTAATGGGGGACCTAAATGTAATGGATACCATTGCTTCCTAAGGAGGTAGGATTTATCCAAATGGATATCGGTGGCCACCCACCATTTCCAGCTGGGTCAAAACAGTTTTCTAGAAATTTTGGTAATTTACTATTTTTAGCAGTTTTCACTTCCGGAGTCTTTTTGAGACCCTAAATGATGTTTTTTTTGGGAAAATAGGTTTTCAATATCAAATTTTCCTCCATATTTCACCTAAAATTAATCTCCTCGATGATACCTTTCCAACGGGCTATCATATGCCTAAAACGGAGATCGTATGCAAAATTTACGACCCCGGGAAGTTGATGTACTAACTTACCCAAACGGGGCCCACATGGCTTTTGGCGCTTCATCTCCTAGGGTTAGGTTTTTGGATGTCTAGGGTTTTTGAAATTCTTTCTTATTGTTAAAAATCCTTTAGAGCCTGATTGTAATCATCTTCTTGTGAATGAGAGCAGCCGTCACATCTCTTCTCAGAGATAAGCCACCGCCATTCTAGCAAGCTTGTTTCCGCTACATTTTACAGTTTCCAGCTTATTTCTTTATTAATAGAAAACCAATTTCACTGTATCTCTATTATTTTTTGTTAAGAACCTGTTAATAATTTTTATTCATTTCTTTCTTCTCATAAAATCCAAATCAGTTGTATCAGAGCGGTCTGCTCCTTGTCGTCTTAATGCATGTCCCCAACGAGGTCGGAGTACAAAGAGTTGGGTCTTGAGCTTGTTTCTCTTGAGGAAAAAATCTCTCGCACGCTCAAGTGACCTCTCATGGCAGGAGAAAATAAAGATGATGGGATAGGAGATCCTTTCAAACTATTTATTGAAGAATCCCTCACGCAACAGAGGAACAAGATGATGGATAGTTTCGCGCAAATCCTTCGGCGGCTACCAACAGGCGACGTGTCTTCTTTGAACAGAGGCATCACCCCCTTCAAGGTACAAATAAACTTTGATAATCCTATATTTGAAGGTCATATAGACGCAAATGTTGTAGAAAAGTGGTTGAATCTACTAGAAGGGTATTTTTCTGTTCATAACTTTTCAAATAGAGAAAAGATTACTTTTTCGCTCCTGAAAGTTGTTCCCCATGTCAAAGATTGGTGGGAAACTTTCTGTGAGCAAAAGGAAACATATGAACCCTCACTATTTTCAGTCATGGCCACTTGGGAATCCTTCAGGGATGTTATTAAGAAACAATACTACCCTATCGGAAGTTATGACAACCTGTATACCAAATGGACCACACTGCGGCAAGAAAGAGACCAAGCAGTGCCAAATTTTACAAATATCTTCTTTACCTTGCACACCAAGCTGGGTATCAAAGATTCAAAGCGACATATGGTGCTCAAGTATAGTGGTTCTCTGCATAGATACATCCAGACTGAAATGGAATTTCTGGACATCTCATCCTTGGGCGTGACCTACAGATATGTCGTCAAAATAGAGCATAAGCTCAAACAAAAGACGCGGCTATTTGGGCCTGGGAGACCCTCACAAAAAAATCCATGAAAGGGAAACCACAACCCACATAACAAAGGATAGAGAAAATATGGACAGTATCAGGACAACCAGTCCAAGCCGCAAGTAAAGAAGGACACCAAAAAGACAAAGAAAGACACCGGGAAGTGGTGCGACTTCCATAAGAGCCCTTGACATAACATTGTTGACTGCCGCTCAAAGCAGTCGTTGGTGGCCGAAGTGAAAGCCTTTGAATCAAATGTGGATTCTGACTCTGATCCAGAACTAGAAAGGGGAATATGGATCATTGAAGAGGAACCCAGTGCCACCATTTCTACCACCAAGCTCCAGCCTGGTGAACCAGACGAGCCAGAAGAAGGAGAGCGCCTCTTCCATTCACAGATGTGGGTAAAAGGCACCCCGCTACACTTCATCGTTGATAGCGGTAGCTAGAAGAACCTCATCTCAGCAAAGGTCATCAAGTGGTTGGCCCTGCCAACAATGCCACACCCACAACCCTACACCATTGGATGGCTCCGCCAAGGAAGCAATCTCCGCGTCAGCCAATAGTGTTGACTATCGTACGACATCAAGCCATTCAAAGACAAGGTACTGTGTGATTTTGCTCCTCTCGAAGTTTGTGATGTTCTTTTGGGCCAACCTTATTTATGGAAACATCATGTTGTATATGAGTCTAGGCCTCGTAGTTTTATTATTACTTTAAACAGGAAATTGTACAGGATACCCAAGGCAATCCCACCTAGTGTTATTTCCTTGATCTCTATTAAGCAATGCAGGAAGGTCATCTCTCAGATGGGGAAGTTTGTCTTCTTCATGATTCGCTCTCAGAATAAGCGAAAGATCACAACCACATCTAGGGTCTCTACAGCCAACCTCTCCACACAGAAGAAGCAAGTAGATAAGGTCATGGAAGAATACTCAGATATATTCTCCTCACCTACAGGGGTACCTCTGCACTACCAGGTCAAGCACCCCATCGATCGGACCCCCACGTACCGTAGCCCAATGGTCCAGTATATCGCCACTCTTTGTTAGAGAATGAGGAGATCAAGTGACTGATCCAAGAACTACTCCACAAGGGGCATATCCATCCCATATCATCACCCTGTGGGAGCCCAATTGTGATCATACAAAAGAAATATGGAACTTGGCGACTCTGTATTGATTACCGAGATCTGAATAAAATCACAGTCAGAAACTGGTACCCGACTCCCCGAATCGACGACCTCCTTGATCAACTCATGAGGGCCAAATACTTCAGTAAGATTGATCTGAAGTCTGGCTACCACCAGGTAATTGTAATCATTTTTTTGTGAAGGAGCGCAACCGTCACATCTCTTCTCAGAGATAAGCCGCCACAATTCTAGCAAGCTTGTTTTCGTTGCATTTTACAATTTCCATCTTATTTCTTTATTAATAGAAAACCAGTTTTATTGTATCTCTATTATTTTGTGTTAAACACCTGTTAATAATCTATATTCATTTTTTTATGCTCATAAAATCTAGATCAGTGGTATCAGAGTGGTTTGCTCCTTGTCGTCTTAATGCATGTCCCCAACTAGGTCGGAGTACAAAGAGTTGGGTCTCGAGCTTGTTTCTCTTGAGGAAAAAAGCTCTCACATGCCTAAGTGACCTCTCATGGTAGGAGAAAAGAAAGATGACGGGGCAGGATATCCTTTCAAACTATTGATTGAGGAATCCCTCACACAACAAAGGAACGAGATGATGGATAGTTTTGCGCAAATCCTTTGGCAGGTACCAACAGGCGACACATCTTCTTTGAACGGAGGCACTGCCTCCTTCAAGGTGAAAATAAACTTTGATATTCATATATTTGAAGGTCAGATAGACGCAAATGCTGTAGAAAAATAGTTGAATCTACTAGAAAGGTATTTTTCTGTCCATAACTTTTCAAATAGAGAAAAGATTACTTTTGCGCTCCTCAAAGTCATTCCCCATGTCAAAGATTGGTGGGAAACTTTATGTGAACAAAAGGAAACAGAGGAACCCTCACTATTTTCAGTCACGACCACCTGGGAATCCTTTAGGGATGTTATTAAAGAAAAATACTACCCTATCGAAAGTTATGACGACCTGTATACCAAATGGACCACACTGCGGCAAGAAAGCAACCAAGCAGTGCCATATTTCACAAATATCTTCCATACCTTGCACACCAAGCTATGTATCAAAGATTCAGAGTGACCTCTCATGCTCAAGTATCATGATTCTTTGCATAGATACATAAATACTGAAATGGAGTTTCTGGACATCTCATCCTTGGGCGCGGCCTACAGATATGCCATCAAAATTGAGGAGAAGCTCAAACAAAAGGCGCGACTATTTGGACCTGGGAACCCCTCACAAAAAAAGCCATAAAAGGGCAGCCCCAACCCACAGAACAAAGGACAGAGAAAATATGGACAGTATCAGGACAACTAGTCCAAGCCGCAAGTAAATAAGGACACTGGAAAGACAAAGAAAGACACGGAGAAGTGGTGCGACTTCCATAAGATCCCTTGGCATAACACTGTTGACTACCACCCAAAGTAGTCACTAGTGGCCGAAGTGAAAGCCTTTGAATCAGATGTGGATTCTGACTCTAAGCCAGAACGAGAAAGGGGAAGAGGAATCATTGACGTGGAACCTAGTGCCACCGTTGCTACCACCAATCTCTAGCCTAGTGAACCAGACGAGCCAGAAGGAGAGTGCCTCTTCCATTCAAAGATGTGGGTAAAAGGCACCCCATTGTACTTCATCATTGATAGTGGTAGCCAGAAGAACCTCATCTCAGCAAAGGTCATCAAGCGACTGGCCCTGCTAACAATGTCGTACCCACAACCCTACACCATTGGATGGCTCCGCCAAGGTAGCGATCTCCGCGTCAACCAATAGTGTCAACTATCATATGACATCAAGCCCTTCAAAGACGAGGTATTGTGTGATGTTTCTCTTGTCTAAGTTTGTGATGTTCTTTTCGGACAACCTTATTTATGGAAATTTCATGTTGTATATGAGTCTAGGCTTCGTAGTGTTATTATTACTTTGAACAGGAAATTGTACAGGATACCCGAGGCAGTCCCACCTAGTGTTATTTCCTTGATCTCTGCTAAGAAATGCAGGAAGGTCATCTCTCAGATGGGGAAGTTTGTCTTCTTCGTGATTCGCTCTCAGAATAAGCGAAAGATCATGGCCACATCTCGGGTCTTTGCGGCCGACCTATCCATACAGCAGAAGCAAGTAGATAAGGTCGTGGAAGAATACTCGAATATCTTCTCCTTACCTATAATGGTACCTCTGCACTGCCAGGTCAAGCACCCCATCGATCTAACCCACGGTGCATCGCTTCCCAATGGAATAGTCTATCATCACTCTTTATTAGAGAATGAGGAGATCAAGTGATAGATCCAAGAACTACTCCACAAGGGGCACATCCATCCTAGCTCATCACCTTATGGGAGTCCAATCGTGTTGGTACAGAAGAAACATGGAACCTGGCGACTCTGTATTGATTACCAAGCTCTGAATAAAATCACAATCAGAAACCAGTACCTGATTCCCCGAATCGACGACCTCCTTGATCAACTCACAGAGGCCAAATACTTCATTAAGATTGATCTGCAGTGTGGCTACCACTAGGTCCCAATAGAATATAAACATGTACGGAAGACCGCCTTCAAGTCAAAGGAAGGCCTTTTTGAATGGTTGGTCATGCCCTTTGGTTTGAAAAATGCTCTAACCACTTTCATGAGGGTGATGGACGATATCCTGTGACCATTCACCAATACTTTTGTAGTGGTGTATCTGGATGACATTCTAATTTACAACAAGACTTGGGTCGAACACTTGCAACATATTCAGCAGGTTCTGCACACCTTGCGGAAGCACGAGCTATATGCCAACTTGTAAAAATGCTTCTTCGGCATGGATAGGGTCCATTACTTGGGCTACATCATTGATCATTATGGCGTACATGTGGATCTAGCCAAGATCCAAGTCATCTGTGACTGCCCAGCCCCAACCACACTCCTTGAGCTTCAGAGCTTCTTGGGCCTTGTCAATTTCTACCGTAGGTTCGTGTTGGGATTCTCCCATATTGCATGGGACCTCATCCAAATAAACAGGGTTGGTGGTAAGGAGAAATTTGCGTGGGGCAGGTCTCAACAACATGTGTTCGAGGATTTGAAACAACGCTTGTGCTCAGCCCCAGTACTTTCACTACCAGACCTGCAACATCCCTTTGAGATCGATACAGATGCTTTAGACTATGTTGTGGGCGCCGTTCTCACTCAACACAACCACCCCGTGGCCTATCATAGTGAGACACTCTCAGATACTGTTCGTAAGTACCCTACTTATGACAAATAAATGTACTCCATTGTGCAAGCCTGCCACTAGTGGAGACATTACATTCTTGGGAAGGAGACAGTCATCCACACTGATCATAAGCCACTGTAGTTCATGCAAACACATGGAAAATTGTAGAACAACTACCATCAAAAGTGGTCCACATACTTGCAGCAATTCCACCTCAACATCAAGTATAAAACAGGAAGCAATAATCACATCCCTAATTTCCTCAGTAAACCACCAGTCGCGGCACTCACCACAGTGCTAGATTCTTACAACCATGAGACCTCTGGATGGCCCCAACTCTATGAGACAAACCCTGACTTCGCCACCACCTACCAAATGTTGGGTACAAACGCAGTTATCAATAAATTTCCATCTTTAGGATGGGTTGTTGTGTCATCTAGGCCATATCTCTGTTACATCAAGTGAGTGAGTGAAGCTGATTTGAGAATCCCACTACAATTGGGTGGTAGGACACTTCATTGTCGAAAATACAGTGGCGATACTACTGAAACATTTCTACTGGCCAAAACTTCGACCTGAGGTCAACAAGTATATCAGGTGTTGCACTTCCTGTGCTATTGCAAAACCAACCACTAAGAAACAAGGCTTGCACACCCCTCTTATAACTCCTGAGAGACCATGTGAATCCATCTCAATGGACTACATGTCGGGCCTCCCGTCCACCAAGCGGGGAAATCACTGTGTTTTTGTGGTTGTTGATCGCTTTTCTAAGATGGTGATTCTGGTTGCCTGCAAGAAGAGCATCACAGCAGAGGCCACTTCCAAGCTCTTCTTTGAACGATTCTGGATACATTTTGGAATCTCACAAACCATTGTCTTAGATCGGGATAGTCGATTTCTCAGCACATTATGGCTGACCCTTTAGTCATTACTGGACAACAAGTTCACCAAATCCACGACCTTCCACCCACAGACAGATGGCCAAACCGAGATTGTAAATTGAATGATTGTGCATATCCTTCACATGTATAATTCAAAGCACCCCCACACATGGGATGAGAGCCTTCCTTATGTCCAGCATAGCTACAACCGAGCCCTGCATAGCTCAATGCCATGGTCAACATCGTGTGCCACCTAAGTTTTAGGTGGGAGACAAAGTTTGGTTGCACTTGTATAAAGAACACCTTACAGGACCCCATCGGAAGATTTTTCCACTCTGTTATGGACCATACACTATCACCAAGGCCGTGGGGGATAATTCTTTTGAGCTCAACATTCCTCCTTTCCTTGGCCTGCACCCAATGTTCAACGCGGATCTCCTTCGCCCTTATTTTCCACCACTATTGGACACCTCAAAAGTAGAAAAACAACTGACACCAACAAATCTCAACCCCGACTGCATACAATAGGCATCCAATGATCCTCGACAACAAAGGATCCAACTTTATCGAGTCGTCAAAGTAGGGCAGCTTCTGCACCAAGGCAAGTGGCTCACCCGGGGTCAAATTCAACAGAAATTTCTTCATCTTATGGGGGACCTCAACGCAATGGAGACCATTTATTCCTAAGGAGGGAGGATTGATCTAGATGGATATCGATGGCCACCCACCTTTTCCAACTGTCTCAAAATAGTTTTCTGGCAATTTTGGTAATTTACTATTTTTAGTAGTTTTCACTTCTGGAACCTTTTTGAGGCCCTAAACGATGTTTTTTGGGAAAACAGGTTTGCAATATGGATTTTTCTTCCATATTTCACCTAAAATGAATCTCCTCGATGATATCTTTCGAACGGGTTATCATACGCCTAAAACGAATATTGTATGCAAAAGTTACGACCCCGGGAAGTTGATGTACTAACTTACCCAAACGGGGCCCACATGACTTTTGGCGCTTCATCTCCTAGGGTTAGGTTTTTGGACGTCTAGGGTTTCTTACTTTCTTGCTTATTGTAAAAAGTCCTTCAGAGCCTCATTGTAATCATCTTCTTTTGAATGAGCATAGCTGCGACATCTCTTCTCAGAGATAAGACACCACCATTCCAGCAAGCTTATTTCCGCTGCATTTTACAGTTTCTGGCTTATTTCTTTATTTATAGAGAACCAGTTTTAATGTATCTCTGTTATTTTGCATTAAGAACCTGTTATTAAACTATATTCATTTCGTTATGTTCATAAAACCCGGATCAGTTGTATCAGAGCAGTCTGCTCCTTGTCGTCTTAGTGCATGTCCCCAACGAGGTCAAAGTACAAAGAGTTGGGTCTCAATCTTGTTTCTCTTGAGGACAAAAGCTCTGGCATGCCCAAGCGACCTCTCATGGCAGGAGAAAAGAAAGATGATGAGACATGAGATCCTTTCAAACTATTGATTAAGAAATCCCTCACGCAACATAGGAACGAGATGATGGATATTTTCATGCAAATCCTTTGGTGGCTACCAATAGGCGACACATATTCTTTGAACTAAGGCGTCGCCCCCCTTCAAGGTACAAATAAACTTTGATATTCATATATTTGAAGGTCATATAGATGCAAATGTTGCAGTGGTTGAATATACTAGAAGGGTATTTTTCTATCCATAACTTTTCGAATAGAGAAACGATTACTTTTGCACTCCTCAAAGTCGTTCCCCATGTCAAATATTGGTGGGAAACTTTCTATGAGAAAAAGGAAATAGAGGAACCCTCACTATTTTTAGTTAGGACTATATGAAAATCCTTCAGGGATGTTATTAAGGAACAACACTACCTTGTCGGAAGTTATGACGACCTATATACCAAATGGACCACACTGCGGCAAGAAAGAGACCAAGAAGTGCCAGATTTCAAAAATATCGTCCATGCCTTGCGCACCAAGCTGGGTATCAAAGATTCAAAGCGACATCTGGTGCTTAAGTATCATGGTGCTCTGCATAGATACATACATACCTAAATGGAATTTCTGGACATCTCATCCTTGGGCGCGGCCTACAGATATGTCATCAAAATCGAGCAGAAGCTCAAACAAAAGACGCAACTATTTGGGCCTAGGAACCCCTCACAACAAAATCTAGGAAAGGGTGGCCCCAACCCACAGAAAAAAGGACAGAGTAAATATGGATAGTATCAGGACAACCAGTCCAAGACGCAAGGAAATAAGGACACCGAAAAGACAAAGAAAGACACCGGGAAGTGGTGCGACTTTCATAAGAGCCCATGGCATAAGAATGTTGATTGCCTCTCAAAGAATTCATTGGTGGATGAAGTGAAAGCCTCTAAATCAGATGCGGATTTTGACTCTGAGCCAGAACCAGAAAGGGGAAGACAGATCATTGACGCAGAACCTAGTGCCACCGTTGCTACCACCAAGCTCCATCCTAGTGAACCAGATGAGCCAGAAGAAGGAGAGTGCCTCTTCCATTCACAGATGTGGGTAAAAGGCACTCCGTTGCATTTTATTGTTGATAACGGTAGCCAGAAGAACCTCATCTCAGCAGAGGTCGTCAAGCGGCTAGCCCTGCCAACAACGCTACACCCACAACCCTACACCATTGGATGGCTCCACCAAGGAAGCGATCTCCGCATCAGCCAACAGTGTCGACTGTCATACGACATCAATCCCTTCAAAGACGAGGTATTGTGTGATGTTGCTCCTCTTGAAGTTTGTGATGTTCTTTTGGGCCAAACTTATTTATGGAAACGTCATGTTGTATATGAGTCTATGCCTCATAGTGTTATTATTACTTTGAACAGGAAATTGTACAAGATACCTGAGGCAGACCCATCTAGTGTTATTTCCTTGATCTCTGCTAAGAAATGTAGGAAGGTCATCTCGCAAACGGGGAAGTTTGTCTTCTTCATGATTTGCTCTCAGAATAAGTGAAATATCACAGCCACATGTATGGTCTCTATGGCCGAGATCTCCACACAACAGAAGAAAGTAGATAAGGTCGTGGAAAAATACTCGGATATCTTCTCCTCACCTACAGAGGTACCTCTACACTCCCAGGTCAAGCACCCCATTGATCTGACCCCCTGTGTATTGCTGCCTAATGGGACAGTCTA
>JASDQU010589583.1:89116-104454 GCA_032191745.1 Picea mariana
TTTGATGACATTAATTTGCACGAAATCACTATTTTTTGTTGTTTAAAATCCATTTTTGAATGCATAAATGGATTTAGCATGCTGAAAAACCCTCGGCGCACTTGGATTATACAAAATTAATCACTCAAATATGTAGATCTAAGAATTTATTTACGGATTTCGAGTAAATGTTCTCAGAAAAAATCGTCGATTAAGAGTCATTTCATGGAACGTTTAGACTATGAAAATAAAAACACACCATAACAATGAGTGTTTCATAAACAATACACATTCTTTCGAAGCCATGCTACATGTCGTCTCTCAAAATCTCTTATGTTGGTTGCACTCCATACTTTGTTTCCTGCATGTTGAATACACCATGACAAAACACAACCGATATAATTAATATAAAGGTTTCTTGTTGTTCCATTAATTATAAAATGTGGGAAGTTAAACAACATAGCTACTTACAAATTGTTCAATTAAATCTTGATACTTGAATATATATTCACAACCCATATTTAACACAATGTTGATCAATTATTTGGTTGAATCTTCTTTGTATGTTAGCATCTATTAGAAGACGTCCATGGACGAGTGTAAATCAATTATTTAAATATGAAGCTCACAACGAATATGAAATCTTAAGTAAGCCCGAAAATATAAGTACTCACAAACTTTGCAATCAACCCATTTTCTACCTCGTCGTCTTGTCTTATGTACTAAATGGGTTCCATTTATTTTTTATTTTCTGCAACAAAATAATTGAAAATAAGTATTTCATGCGATAATTAAATTCAATGTACATAAAAGAATAAATTAGTGATTACATACTTGTGATGCACATTGTTGTTGGGATGGATCCTCCTATGATGCAGTTATGTTCATTTATTTTACCATATCCTTGTACACTTTATTGGTTTCCCCCTCGTTTGTCCCTTGGAATGTTTATAATCTCCATGAAAAAAGAAAATCTATGAATCATTAGATATAAAAAATTACATTTTTTACAACAGAAGATACTCGGTGTATAGTAAATAAGTACGCACTGGTGCGTATAGTAAATATGTACACACTGGTGCGTTAAACATATGTATATACATCAGTGTGTTACACATATGTATGCACATTAGTATATGATAACAATGCGCTTGCGAAATCAAAAACATTCTACAAATTGTTGTATTCACATGGTTCTTTATAAATTAATAAACACACCAGTGAATAAGTACTGTTAATTACGCACCACCGATCGCCGACCACTGACCCATGAACAAATTTAAAACATGATGGTTTCCATATAAAAAACAATATTACTTCCATTTTAAATTAAGCAGTACTTTTTATTTGATAATACACATCGATGCTCTCTGTCTTTAAAATGTGCACCATTGACAATGAAGGCATTTTTCAAAAAAAAATATTTTTATTTCAAATTCAGCGGTGCGTTTGACATGAATATGGGCACCGATGCTCTATACTGGTATAGTGCGCACCACAAACTGCAAAGAAATTTTTGGATAAAAAACTAACAGTGAGAGGCCGGTTTGGGATCCAATGCAATCAATGGTCCCATTGCAATGGATACCAAATGCCCCATACATAAGTAAACAAACCCTATAAAAATCTATTGCTTAAAAAAATTAGTTGTGAAATATAGAGAGGGAAAGCAAGAGAAACAACAAATAAGTTAGGGATTCGAATACCGAAGGTAACTATTAAACCCTGTCATTTTTTTGGGAATGAATTGAAAATTGCTTGAATCAAATATATGGGGGAAATATTAATATAATCAATAGAATGAAACAATATACCTGAAATTTCTTCTCTGCAGATTCATATGTGACCTATAGTGATCCCTTTCAAATTTGGCTCTTCAAAAACATCGACCCACTCCGAAGGATTTGCTGGTAAATATCTCTTACATAAATCTCCCCTCTAAATTTTGGAAAAAGAATGAAAGAATGAATAGGGTTGTCATTTATAAAACATACATTTAAAATTACTGAAATTCTCGCTCATTTTTTCATTTATATTTTTGGGCGTATTGCTGATAAACACACATGCTATTTTTTTTTCACAACTTGCTTTTTCCATTGTGCTATACATTAATAACACAATGGTGTGCTATACGTTAATAAATGCACTGGTGTAGGTTTTTTGAAAAACACACCGAAAAATAAAATTCAAATGTAAACAACACCATATAAACAAACATGTTATTTTTTTGTAACATTTTTAGTTGGTGCACTAGCACCAGTGAAGTTCGTAAGTAATAACGCACCAACAAACACTTTAATTAAAAAAATGCAAATACAAACCTCCACATTTAGAATTTATGGAGGTTTTTCTTTGCAGAGGCTGTAACAAAGGCCACTCTTCAGTGCTTATAATAACTCGTTGCACCAGTGTGGTTGTTGTATGGATACACATCAGGGCATCATAATATAATTAGGTGCACCATTAACTTTTAAAAGTCATTCGAAATTTTGTTTGAAGTTGTATTGTTCTATGCTTCCCAAGATGATGGTTTTGGCTCAAATGAAGGAAAAAAAATAAATTTAATATCAAATGACCAATTCTTCAGATTCCAACTCATTCCATATCATTGCAAGTCCTTCAAGTTCTCTCCCATCGATTGCAGTAAGTCTAGATTTTATTTATAATTCATTTATCTCATGGAATTTGTGTTGTGTATGTAGGTGCAGTTCAATAATTGTTCATTGAATTTTGCAAGATCAATATTTATGATCGAGTTCAAATGTGAAAAATATTCCAGTACTCCCAAACTTCCGCAAGCTCTTATAGGGAGAAAGATACTGCAAATAGATGTTTGATGAAAATGGACAACTGCTTTACCCTACCAATTGCAACATTCCATGTTCCAAAAACCAGTGTCGGTCAACGATATTAAAACATGACTTGGATCTCTTTTATGTAGACACCCATTGGGGCGTAAGAAAAAGATGATTGAGTAGTTGTATTTTTTGATTTTCAATGGAACTAATGTAAATATATTGCTTAATTCAAAATTTATTTCATAAAGTGGTTGGTTGCATGTTTATTATTTGGAAACAAATTCAATGCTTCTAATAAATGTTATACATATTAAATGCGTTGTGTTACTATTGTTCAATATTTTTACAATCATGATTCTGACAACAAGTGACCTGTCTACCATATACAGTTGCACCCCACTATGATGTCGAGTTATGAGGTTGATGCTAAGTGAGCACAACTCAGAGATGAAATATACCGAGAATGTTTGAATCAACCACCTATTCAATTCCAACTACGTCATGAGTCACCAATTCAAAACCTCTATAGTTACACTAGTTCTTCACATGTTGGGGACAAAGGCAATGATATATAGATTGGTATGGATGATTTCTTATGGGATACCCAAGCCATAGAGGGAATTTTGTTACATGCATTCCAACAAAATGAACTAGGGGATGACGCTGATGTCGTAGATACCTTCTTCGAAATATTGAAATATGCTTCCACCACCCCTCTCTTTGGTCAACAAGAGTCAAGGTCTACCCAAATAGGGACAAAAATGTTGTTGTACAACTTGAAAGAAATGTATGATATATCAAACGTATGTTTCTCGACACTTTTGAGGTAACTAACCATTAAGTCCCTTTTGATCCATTTTTTTGACTAGTGTAGTACTATTATGTAGTTACTATTAAGATTTCTTATGCACTTTTCTTAGCCTACTTTTCTCTTTTCTCTTACATCAAAAAATTGCCAAGCACTTAGTCATTTTTCGAAATGCAGATGCAGAGTTGCATAACAATTCTTAAACTCTCTTTTAATTACCCAGGTCTGCAACCCGACACTCACCAAAACACTTTACTTTGTTTCCTTTTCCATTTTCCTTTGATATTTAGTCAATTTCAAACGATGCAGATGCAGAGCTACTTACCATCCCTTAACTCTTTCTTAAGTCTCCACCTTTGCAAGTCCAAAAGCTTTCCACTTTTCACTTCTTTTCATACTTAGCCATATTTCTCATTATGGAGCAGATTTTCTTACTCCCCATCACTTTTCCATTGCTAGTAGGTCCACATATTTCTCATTATGGAGTAGATTTCTCCCAACACTTAACCATATTATCAATTTCAATGCGAGCATTTTCACCCTTTCCCGAAGATTGTTTCACAAGCATTTAACTCCGCAACTCTGCAACTCCGTGTTATACTCTTATCATTTCCCATACATCATTTTACACCTCTATACTTTACACTTTTCGTTCATCATACCATCCCATCACCATATCCCGTCAATTTAATTACCCTTTCCACAAAATCCACTACTCGTAAAAGCATAATGTCGTTATTAATGCACAATGCATCAATTTAGGTTCACAATAAATCCAAGTCCCTTGAAAACTGATGACACTTAAAGCACTATCTACAATTGTTTGAGTTACCAATGTAGTACGTAGTGGAATTTATATAAAATAAAAATGCCAACCTGTGAGTATCGAAAATAGCACCACCTTTGTAAAACGCAGAACCAGTGGAATGGATATAAAAAAAACACAAGTTGGAGGCTCAGATGATGGTGGAGATAAAAATCCACCAAGGAAAAGCCTTGAGAAAACACATGTTGCATACACTCCTATAAAAATAAAAATAAATCTATCATTAGTGGAAATAAAAGCATCAGAAGTCCAGGAAAGTCCCCATGTGATGGAAATGGACGAGATCATTGAAGAACCTGACTAGTCTACATAAAGGTTGTTAGAGATGAGAGAAATAACTGATGCTATTATGAATCAGGATCCTGAGATATTTGAAGAAGAATCCGTCACTCTGCACCATGCGACTTACAATCATGAAACCAAAATATTATTGCTAGAAAAAGTTAATACCAAGAATAAGAAGTCATCTGAACAATAGAAATGTTCGATTGACTTGGATGGAGTAGGACCATCTAAAATTGCAGACTTTCATGGATCTATTGGAGTTGCATTAAAACAATCAATTGAAAAAATGGAAAGAGAGAATTTGGAACTAAAGAAAAGAGTAAAATAATTAGATTTTTTTTTGGTACCAACACCATTATTTCTAGAACCTTTAAGTTCTATGCAACCTATACTTGAATTGGAGGAGATCCCCGAAAGCAATACGAAATACAAAGGTTCATCAAGTTTATTGCAGGCTGTAAGAAAATATGTTGGTGATGCCATACAAAAAAGGGTTGATATAATTCAGGAAATTTTGGAGCTTGCCCAAAGTATTGCTAGATTTTCCTCCAAAAAATAGAATTTCAAAGCATATCTGCATAAAAATTTGGAAAATGATGAAGGATTTTTCAAGGAAGCTGTAAACACATTTTCAACCAAAGTCTCAGGTTTAAATGAAGCCCAGAGAAAGGAACAAAAAATTCCTTCACCTTACCATATGAAGAAGATTAATGCATGTTGGTTAAGGAGAATTAAAGATTTAAGATAAATGATAAGTGAAACCGAACCCCTAAGGAATAGAAAGAGTGATCTATTTCTTAAAATTGTTAGTCTTACCAAGGATTTAAATGGTCCTAATTTATTGATGGATACCATGATCTCAACCAAAGAATCTTTAATGGGATGACTTAAAGCACTAAAAGTTTCTTGGGCTAATAAATTTACCAAACTATATAATATTCAGAGGATGATGTTGAAAGATGACTAGTTTGGTATATCAATAGAAATGATGAGGTGGATGACACATTATATCAATCAGAGCTAGATCTAAGGGAATTCAAAATCCAATTATATGAGATTAAAACAAAACATAAAATTACCGTGACACCTTTAAGATAATACATTGAGTAATGGATGAACAAGGCATTAATCAAAGTTATTGAACCAGAAAATCAAGAAAAAGTTAGAGTAGTTATGCCACCTCAACAAAAACATGTACCTATAAAGGAGCCAACTGCAAGCAAGTAAATGATTCTTTTTTCTCCATTACATCGAGTTGGATATAAACTCCATTCAGTTTTTCCTCAGTCAATTTTCTGCTACAATCATTTTTCATCTTGCCTTTATCTTCTTGGTATTCTGTGGGATTTAGGCAGATTCTTGGTTGTCCTTCTTTCATCTTCCAAGTCTTTTCATTTTATGGTCCGCATGAGCCAATTCTAGTCCTCTTTGAAGGGAGAATGCATTTTATTTTCTTTAAAGACATTTAGTTTTGTATTTAAAGACTCATTATTATTTTTGAGTCTCCAAGAGAGCTACTCGGGATATTACATTACTGTATTCTCAAAGACTTTGATCAGAAGCTTGAGTTACCAAATGTTTTATCTATCATAATTTTTTGGCACTTTATGGAATGATAATTTAAATCTCTCTTTTATTTGCAGTCCATTCCCTATTCTCTCTATTTGTGATATTTTGATGCATGCTATGATGGATATATCAATCCTTTAAATTTTGTATGCATATTATTTATTCACATTGTAAATATTGTACATATGAGTTTCTTTTAAAATACACTTGGTCCCAAAATCTCAGGTGTTTTTTCCTTGAATGTGAATGTAAATATTAAGTCTGGTCATTCTTACACTTTTGCTTTGTTTCATTTTATTTTCTTGGAATCATAAGAACAAGAGGAGTAACACCTCTCTAAAAATGCAGGGGGATTCATATCCTCATGAGGCTGACCTTAAGACAGTAAAAAAATATTTTAGATCAACAATCCCCTAATTTTTTAAGGAATCTTGTTACACAATTAAGGAAGAAAATGGTTGATTTTATTCATGCTTAAAGACAATGTACACTTCTATTTCCAACTAATTGCAGGTTACTCAAAGATAAGGTACTTCCAAGTGATAACTTCTTGTCCGATAGCTATGCAAAGGAAAAGAAAATGTTGAAAATGTCGAGTGTTGAGGACATATCATACCGGGCATGTCTGAATGATTGTATTTCATACAAAAATGAATATGCGGAAAAAGATATATGTCCAGAATGTTGGCATGACAAAGAGATATGTCTATAAGACAAATGAAGATAATGGATGTCTACTTCCAACCATTGGTCGATGAATTTAAGCAATTATGGGAAGGGATACATGTATATGATGTATCAAGACCCATCCCAATGGAGAGGTCTTTTACGTTTTATGGCATATGTGAATACACCACGCATGATTATCCAAGACTAGGAGTTTT
The DNA here is from genome assembly GCA_032191745.1 of Picea mariana. NCBI lineage: Eukaryota > Viridiplantae > Streptophyta > Pinopsida > Pinales > Pinaceae > Picea > Picea mariana. The sequence goes on from JASDQU010589583.1 coordinate 96,266, forward strand.
CTCTAGTAAGCATGTTGATTGATTTGTTTACATTTGTAATTTCATTTGACATACTTAATTTGGTGCAACTATATTTTTGACACTAACGTGCTCTATATACAATAACAAATTCATAGGTCTTGTAACAAAAGGGTATCATGGATGTAAATGTTGTGGATCTTGTATAAAATCTAGGTGGTCCAACGACCTACGAAAGATGATGTACAACTTCTTGAGGTTATTCCTCCTAGAAGACCACCCTTATAGAAGAGTTGCATATGATTTCAATTGTAAACCAGAGAGAACCGAGAGACTTGAAATAATGACATCGATAGATTGGATTAGGATATATGACAAAAAGAAGGAGAAGGAAATGTCAGATGTGTATGATTCAAATGGGGAACCTATGTTCGATGATATCGAATTTTTTGACACCTATGTTGAGAAAATTCCCATTGGGATGAAAAATAAATATTTATTTTACGAGCTTCCATATTGGGAACATCTTAAGATTGGCTACTTACTAGATCCCATGTATATATTAAAAAATGTTTCATCTTCATTATGGAGGCACATATCATCGAATAAAAGAAACACATTGGCTGTTAGAACTTAGGAGAGATCTTATTGTTTCAAATACTGAAAAGAGACACTGGCAAAGAAAAGAAACTAGAAGAGAGGCTAGTCCCTCTTGGTATTTTAAAGAAGGTTATGTCCCATGGATTTTGAAGAAAGATGATCTTTGTATGGCAAAGGATGTTATATTGGGTATGAAGGCACCTTCTTTATATGGGTCGAATCTACAACATTGCTTCATTGTAGAAGGGAATTTATCGGGGTTGAAAGCACATGGCCATTTGAACCTTATAAGGGCATGTATGTCAAATACATGATTCTTATTTTATACTATCAATAAAAATATGCTATGCACTCACAATTTTATGGCAATTAATTATGCGTATGTCTATTTTGTAGTGTCATTATCCTTTGTTCATGCGTAGTTGTGTGAACCATGACCTCCCCTAGGACCTGCAACATGCCATATCAAAGGAGATTCATATCCATGGCAGGCTCAAGAGATAGGTGAGATTGTTTGTATGTTTGAGAAGGAATGACCAAAAGTTTTATGGACTTGCAAGTCCATATTCTAATTCACCTACATGATAAGGTTGAATTAGTTGGTGTACTCTCATGTTGTTGAATTTTATTCTTTGAGAGGTACAGGAAAAAAATGAAGGGGTTTGTTCGACAAAGGGAAAAACCAAAGGGCTCTATGGTAGAGGGGTACATAATATATGATTCATTCTATTATGCTAATGAGTACAATAAACAAATTGACGACACACTAGGGGCAGTGATTTGGGATTGTTATCCCCTATCCTAGGGATAACTAAGGAGATTGTGTCTCAAGGCCTACATGTCCTAGACATGGAGTGTCAAGAGCCGAATGACTTGAGCATGGCCCCTCTTTTCTTCACTGTATCCCATTTATTAACAACAACAACATCCATCCCACCAGCCTGGTTCTGAAGTAGCAATAAGTCTTTCTCCATGGGGTAATGAGTCATGGTATCATGGTATGTGTCACTCTGATTATTGAAGCACTTAAATATGTTTCATTGAATTCTCCTTCATTTCATAATGTTTGCTTGGAAATTATGCTCTTTAACTTGTTCATACTTGGAAGGGTGACATGATGCCCTAGTAAGTTGATTTCCCTTTAGGATGGGTTGCCACTAGGTGAATCTATGAAAGGTCATCATCCATTCCCTCCATACTTACCACTTTCCATCTTTATTCCTCTCATTTACCCCTTACCTTTCTTCGGGCATTGGGATTTGCCACACTAGGAAGGGTTGTACCTTGCCTTGTGGGAAGAAGGGGCTAAAGGCCCAGAGGGTAAAAGTAGTTGGAAAGAGTTAAAATCCAAAATGAAACCTTTGAGATGATTTGCCCAGGGATTCTAGAGAAAGCAGAAAAAGCTTCTTAGTAAGAAAAGGGAACCCGTAAGATAAACAAATAGTCAAGGAATTAGTTGGTGGGTGGGAGGTCTCATCATGAGTTGACCTATTATGACCATGGGTATGTAGAGGTATGACACTACCATCTATTTGGTCACCAAACCAGGGTAGTGGCTCTTGGTGGCATATCCAAGAGAAAGGGGGTCTCATCACGAGCTAACCTTCCCATCTCCATGAAATTCTCTTGGATAACGCTATCACCTCTGGTCACCAAGCCAGGATAGTCTCCCTCAACTCTTCCCTTGAAGCATAAAGGAAAAAAGACCAAAAGAAATGAAGATAATAATAAAAGGTAGTGAATGGACTAGGAAACAATGACATCTATGACAAGGTGCAACTTTCCCTCTCCAAAGGCACCCACATGTAAGAATTACATTTCCCTATTATCATCGTGCCCCATGCCCAAACACTACCCCACGCCACCTCATACGCTTACATGACTTGGATTGGTTCTCACCTAGGAAACACCCCAAAATTAAGGAGGATTAAACCAATAGGACAACCTGAGATCCTCTCCAAACCTGACTTGTTAAATTGCATAACGTCTTTGATCATTTGTCTGGGTAAAAGGGGGTTTGATGCATATGTTCGAGTAATTTAATCGTTGGATGTGATTTACATGTTATGATCCCTGTGACTTATGAACCCCTGGATGGCGTACTTGTTATTGCTACAGGACCTTGCCCGGTGGACATGTACACATGGGGGAATGATTAGCTCAGACTTTCATGGGGCTAAAATCCCACAGATGGATGTTGTGACCCCAAACAGGGGTAAGAAGACATCAGAGACTTGCACCAGGAAGAAAGAAGGACGTTGCTCTGGGAGACACCTTGGCAGAACTAGACCCAGGGTTTATTGCTTTTCTACCTATACGTTGACCTTGAGAGCCAATGATGTCACCATCATGACCCTAGATGTCATCCAAAGCTAGGGTTTGCATCTTGAGGGCAGTTATGAGCTAGTTGACACATGTGGGCATCATTTAGGGCCTTTGGAGGCCAAACGTTCAGCATCTGGGGCCCAATGTTCCACCTTGGGGCCTCAATGTCACCCTAGAAGGGCATGGCGTCACCCTCAGGGATGATTTTAGAAGATAATTACTTTCATTTATGTAAAACACTGGATTTTGATGTAAATTGGCCAGGTCAGCCTTTTATTTGACCTAATTTTAATTAAAGATCATTAGTACTGTATAAATAGAGAGAAAGTACTCTAATTTTTTCATCATCACTCATCACACAAGTAGTGTGGTCTGAAATTTGCGCCCTCTTTAAGGGCTATTGGCTGAAATAACTAGTGCACAACTTCTTGAAAAGACAATTTTTTGTGTATCTTGGCTATTTTTCATGGTGGAAGATCTTCAACTAGGGCTTGGCTTGATTATTCTTGGTGAAGTAAGTAGAAAATATGCAATTTGTTTATGTAAATGAATGCTTGTGGTAAATTTTACTTGTTTCATGTTAAATATTATGAAATTGCTTGCTTAAACCCTAGGAAGGAAACATAAGTTACTTCTTTCTCTCTATAGTTTTCTACTTGTCTAAATTTATAAAGTATAGTTTGTTTAGAAGTGGCTACTAGAGCCCTAAAGTGCTAGGAATCTAGTAGCTTCTTTCTAATTGCCTATTACATACACTATTTAAAAAGTCCAAGGAAGGAAAATTCGCTAGGGCCTAAGATCCCTTACTCTGTAGCAAGTTTGTCTTTAGGATTTGGATGCTTGAGGCCTTGAAGTGCCACCACCTCTTCCATCCATCCCTTCTCCTTTGACAAGTATTATCATTGCTACTTTTTTCCAAGATTTTCCATTGCTATTATTAACTCCATAAACCCTAAAAGGCACTAGTCTACTCACTATAATGAATGATTGATCAAACAAGCACTCAAACCTTCTTCCTTGAAGCTTTTTATAACCTTTTCTAACCCTAAATTAGACTAATTCCTTAGCTAACTTGCTATTGTTGCAAATCAATGCTACAACCATACTAATTCATGCTAATTTGCTGCATTCACCTACATAACTTGCACCTATCTCACTCAGAAATTGATTGTGACAGTTTCCCATCAATCTACTAGATAAATGCTAAGCTTATATGGTGTTTCCTCGCAATTTTGAGCACTAGAATTTGTTGTTGTTACAAAATATTGCTACAACCATCTTACTGCAGAAAATTCTCTGCAAAATTGATATTAAATTCTATCTAAACAATGCCAAATTTGCTTGTGACAATTTATTATCATTCTACATAGTTAAAGCTACTTCTTTTTGTTTTTTTCAAGCAATTTCAAGGCATAATTTTTGTGGATATTAAAAAATACTCATTGCTGTTGTAAACTATTACATTGCTGCAAGTTTATATCAGCTAGCCTATTTTTGAAGGTTCATGGTATTAAGAAGCACTAACATCATATTTTTGTACTTGAAAGCTGCCATATTTTCTTTTTTGTCTTGTTCTGGGTAGGTACACTTCATTTACACCTTTGCTTCATCCCTTAAATACCTTAAGAACCTTTTTGACTTGAGTGACCAATGAGAGGGAGATTTTCTTGCATCCTTGCCTTAGTCTTATCAGCCCTTTAGGTCACTAGGGATGTCTTCCCTGGGGTAACTTTGATATACTCCTAAACAAAAAGGGGTTTCCTATTAAGGTGATAGTGATAGGTCACCCCCTGTTATGCCAATCTTGCATCCACTTGCCTTGGGCTTTGGGAAAGTACAGATTGTGTGATAACAAGGACGACCAATGAGATGAGGACAATGTTGGAGATATTACACACTCACTTAGAATTATTTTCCTAAGTTTGAAAGTCCAATGTTTAGAACACTTCCTTAGATGGGAATATTCTCTCTAGAGAATATACCTCTAGAGAATATTCCCCTACAAAATAGGGAAGTCCTCTTTAGTTCAGAGTCAGTTACACTTAATTACACTTAGTTAGACTAGTGGAAGTCACTATTGCATGGAAACCCTAGTTTTGTCACCAACAATTGCATGTGTTTCTCTCACTTCCACACTTGTGACTCGGTTAACTGATGATTGCATGGATCAATTAATTAGGACTAGGTGGGAGTTCACTCCARTGTCYRTCARTGAGTGTCTAGATCTCTCTAGATCACTACTATGGTGCATTAGTTACTCATGTAGCCTACATCTATTGTAAATTATTCACTCTTTTGAGTGTGGAATACGGTTAATAGAAATTATTTCATTCTTTCCTCCATTTTTGTCTTTTCTCTTCACACCATTGCATGTTGTGTATGCTTCATTGTTAGCTAAATATTTTGCGCAGGTATCTCATAAACTCTACATGGTATCATATCCCATAGGTGATCCATATTTTACGAGCATAACAAAATGAATATAGATTATTAACAGGTTCTTAACACAAAATAACAAAGATACAATAAAACTAGTTTTCTATTCAATAACGAAATAAGCTGAAAACTGTAAAATGCAGCGGAAACAAGCTTGTTGGAATGGTGGCGGCTTATCTCTGAGAAGAGATATGACAGATGTGCTCATTCACAAGAAGATGATTACAACGAGGCTCTGAAGGACTTTTTACAATAAGCAGGAATGTAAAAAACCCCAGACATCCAAAAACCTAACCCTAGGAGATGAAGCGCCAAAAGTCATGTGGGCTCCGTTTGGGTAAGTTAGTACTTCAACTTCCCGGGGTCGTAACTTTTGCATACCATATCCGTTTTAGGAGTATGATAGACCGTTGGAAAGGTATCATCGAGGATATACATTTGAGGTGAAATATAGAAAGAAGTAGCATATTGCAAACCTCTTTTCCCAAAAAACATCGTTTAGGGCCTCAAAATAGCTTCGGAAGTGAAAACTGCCAAACATAATAAATTACCAAAATTGCCAGAAAACTGTTTTGAGCCAGTTGGAAATGGTGGGTGGCCACCGATATCCATATGAAGCAATCCTCCCTCCCTATGAATCAATGGTATCCATTGCATTGAGGTCCCCCATAAGATGAGGAAATTTCTTTTGAATTTGGCCCTGGGTGAGCCACTTGCCTTGGTGCAAGAGCTGCCCTGCTTTGACGATTCGATAAAGATATATCCTTTGTTGTCAAGTGCCCTTGATTCGTGTGTCCACAATATAATGATGGGATTCTTGTTTCATGCAATCAGGGTTGAGCTCTGTTGGTGTCAGTTGTTCTGCTACTTCTGAGGTGTCCAATAATGGTGGAAAATAAGGGCGAAGGAGATCCATGTTGAACACTGGGTGCAGGCCAAGGAAAGGATGAATGTTGAGCTCAATAGAATTATCCCCCATGAACTTGGATATAGTGTATGACCCATAACGGAGTGGGTGAAGCTTCCGATGGGGTCCTGTAAGGCGTTCTTTCTGCAAGTGCAACCAAACTTTGTCTCCCACCTGAAACTTATGTGGCACCTGATGTTGATAATGGCACTGTTTGTACTTGTCATTGGACTTCTATAGGATATCCTGAACCTGTTGGTGGATGTGCTAGATATGCTCAATGAATCGGGTGGCCTTGTCAGCTTCAGTTGGAGCAAGAGATGAGTTGGTCAAGGTGACCACAAGGGGAAGTGCAACATCTACGGGACCCAATGGTTGGAATCCCAACCCCACCTGAAAGGGGCTGTGGCCGGTTGACCTATGCAGGGCTCGGTTGTAGCTATGCTGGACATAGGGAAGGATCTAATCCCATGTGCGGAGGTGCTTTGAATTATACATGCGAAGGATATACACAATCATTTGATTTACAACCTCGGTTTGGCCATCTATCTGGGGGTGGAAGGCCATGGATTTGGTGAGCTTGGTGTCCAATAATGACTAGAGGCTTGACCAAAATGTGCTGAGAAATGGATTATCTTGATCTGAGACAATCGTTTGTGGGATTCCAAAATGTACCTAGAATCATTCAAAGAAGAGCTTGGTAGTGGCCTCTGCTATGATGCTCTTCTTGCAGGTAACCAGAATCACCATATTACAAAAGCGATCAAAAACCACAAAAATATAGTCATTCCCCGCTTGGTGGATGGGAGGACCGACATGTAGTCCATTGATATGGATTCCCATGGCCTGTCAAGAGTAGGAAGAGGGGTGTATAGGCCCTGTTTCTTAGTGGTCGGTTTGGCAATAACACAGGTAGTGCAGGCCCTGATATAATTGCTGACCTCTTGTCGAAGTTTCGGCCAGTAGAAATGTTTCTGTAGCATCGCCACTGTCTTTTCAACACCGAAGTGTCCTAGTACCCGACCATAGTGGGCTTCCCAGATCAACTTCGCTCGCTCACTTGATGGAACACAAATATGGCCCAGACAACACAACAACCCATCCTGAAGATGGAAATTATTGACAACTGCATTTGCACCCAACATTTGGTAGGTGGTGGTGAAGTCAGGGTCTGTCTCATAGAGTTGGGGCCATCCAGAGGTCTTGTGGCCATAAGATTCTAGCATCGTGGTGAGTGCCATGACTGGCGGTCTATTGAGGCAATCAACGATGCGATTGGTGCTTCCTGTTTTATACTTGATGTTGAGGTGGAATTGCTACAAGTATGTGGACCACTTTTGATGATGGTCATTCTGCAATTCTCCCCGTGTCTGAATGAACTGCAGTGGCTTATGATTAGTGTGGATGATTGTCTCCTTCCCAAGAATGCAATTTCTCCACTGGCGACAGGCTTGCACAATGGAGTAAATTTCTTTGTCATAAGTAGGGTACTTATGGACAATATCTGAAAGTGTCTCAATATGATAGGCCATGGGGTGGCCGTGTTGAGTGAGAACAACACTCACAACATAGTTTGAAGCATCTGTCTCGATCTCAAAGGGATGTTGCAGGTCTGGTAGTAAAATTACTGGGGCTGAGCACAAGCCCTGCTTCAAATCATCGAACGCTTGTTGTTGGGACCGAACCCATGCAAATTTATCCTTACCACCACCCCTGTTTATTTTGTTGAGGGCCCATGCAATATGGGAGAATCCCAGCATGAACCTGCAGTATATATTGGTAAGGCCCAAGAAGCTCCGAAGATTAGTGAGTGTGGTTGGGGCTGGCTAGTCATGGATGACTTGGATCTTGGTTGGATCCACATGTACACCATGTTGATCAATGATGTAGCCTAGGTAATGGACCATGTCCATGCTGAAGGATCATTTTTTCAACTTGGCGTATAGCTTGTGCTGCCACTGGG
>JASDQU010589584.1:23218-37705 GCA_032191745.1 Picea mariana
CTTTGTGAAAATGTTTGCAACTTGATATTCCGTAAGAAAAAAGACCACTTCAATAACTTGATCATGAATGAGATTTTTGATGAAGTGCATGTGTATCTTGATGTGCTTGTTTCGTTGATGTTGAACTGGTCCTTTGGCGAGATTGATGGCACTCTGATTATCGCACCAAAGGCTGGTCGGATGTTGTTGCTGGAATCCAAACACTGAAAGGATATGTTGAAGCCACAAGGATTCTTGACTTGCATTCACCGTTTCTTGGTACTCTACTTCTGTTGAAGAAAGTGCAATAACATGTTGTTTCTTACAGGCCCAAGTGATAGGTCCTGAACCAAGGTTGAAAACATAACCTAGAGTATACTTTCAATCATCAGGATCATTGGCCCAATCTAAATCAGTGAAACCAACAAATAAAGGAGTCCCCCCTGAACTGTAATGTATCTTGAACTAAACTATACCACGGACATAGCGAAGTATCCTTTTAGTTGCTTCCCAATGGCTTTCATGGGGTGTTTGCATATACTAAGAACAAGACCAACCGCAAAGGAAATATCAATATGGGTATGAGTCAAGTATAAGAGGCTACCAAATAAATGACGGTACAGGGTGGCATCAACTTCGGGAGAAGTACAAGTGGCAGCAAGCTTGACTCTAGACTGGAAGGGAGAAGGGATTGGTTTACAATCATCCATGTGAAAGCGACGAAGAAGGTCACAAGTATACTTAGACTGGGAAAGAAAAATTTCTTCATTGGTTTGCAAAACTTGGAGGTCAAGGAAATAGTGCAAAAACCCTAAGCCTATCATTTCAAATTTCTTCTTAAGGTTGGTTTTCACATGGTTTAAAATTTTTGAGTCACTACTAGTAAGGATAAGTTCATCAACATAAAGGAAAAGGATTATGAGATGGCTCCCTACTTTCTTGGTACAGACATTAGGATCAGAATGGCATCTAGAGAATCCGGTGTCAATAAGAAAGTTGTTCATTTTGGCATACCAAGCTCGGGGAGCTTGCTTAAGACCATAAAGATATTTATTAAGGTGAAAAACAAGGCTAGAGTCATTCTGAACATAGCCAAGAGATTGTTCCATGTATATTTATTCTTGCAAATCTTCATGCAAGAAGGAAGATTTAACATCCATCCGATGGACCTCCCATTTATGTGAGACAACAAGTGCAAGAACAAGGCAGATGGAATTCATTTTGTCTATAGGGGAAAATGTTTCATTATAGTCAATTCCTTCAACTTGGAAAATCCTTTGGAAACTAACCGAGCTTTGTGTTTTTCAAGACTTCCATTTGATGCATACTTAGTTCTGTAGACCCATTTACATCTGACAAGTTTTCTTCCTTTTGAAAGAGGTACAAGATCCCAAGTATCGTTGGCCATTAAAGAATGATATTCTTCATTAATTGTTGTATAACAATATGGATGGCCTAAATCTTCTGCAAAGGTCTCTGGATCATGAGTCTCTGGAACTTGAGCCAAAATAGAAGAGGCTCGTTGGAACTGTGAACGTGTCTGACGCTGATCTGAAGGATCACCGACAAGATCACCAGTTGCTTCTTGTGTTGAACGGACCCATCTAGGAAGCAGTGGAGTTGGTGTCGGTTCAGGTTCAAAGGACTCATCTAGATGAAGGTGAGAAGGAGGAAGTGGATTTCCATCCTCACTGTCATCATCTGAAGAAGAAACCAGAATAGGAACAGAAGAAGGAACAAATGTCAAAGATGGCTCACAGGCTGAAGAAGGTACAATCGTCAAATTAGGTTCATAGGCCAAGAGATTTTCATCAAATTTAACATCTCTTCTAATAATAATTTCATTACAATGAGGTTGAATAAGTCTATAACCTTTTACATCTTCAGAATAACCAAAAAATATACACTTTTCACTTTTAGGATGCAATGTTTTCCTTTTCTCATCAGGAATGTGAGCCCATGTTATACTTCCAAATACACGGAAGTGAGTTACATCTGGTTTTATTTTAGTCCAAGCTTCTTTCGGTGTTATATTTTTAAGAGCCTTTGTGGGAGTGAGATTTACTATGTAATTTTCACAGTTGATTGATTTTGCCCAATACTTTAGACTTAATCCCTTAGATTGGATCATACAATTAGCCATTTATTTTAATGGTCGGTTCTTTCTTTCAGCAACACCATTTTGTTGTGGTGTATATGGAACATTATGTTGCATTTGGATGCCTTATGTAGTGCAGTAACTTGTAAAATTATTGTTCACATATTCATATCCATTATCCGTTCTTAAATTTTGAATTTGATGTCCAGATTGCTTTTCTATAAGGGCCTTGTAGGCCAAAAACTTGTCAAAAACTCTGCTCTTAAGTTTTAAGAAGTAAACCCAAGTACATCTGGAAAAGTCATCAATGAAAGTTCAAAAATAATTGCACCCATAAAAAGAAGGACAAGAAAGTGGACCACACAAATCACTGTGAACAAGTTGCAAAGTGCCTAAGGTGTGCTAAGAGGCACGTTTGTCAAATCTATCCCGATGATGCTTGCTAAGAACACAACCGACACAAACTCCATCTCTGCATGAAACAAGAGAAAGACTAGTCACCGTCTGTTGATTACATAGTTGTTGCAATGAGAGATAGTTTAGATGACCAAACCACTCATTCCAAAGTTTTATCAAGTCATTTCTATGAGCAACAAAAAGTGATGAAAAAGATGAAGACCCAAAGTTGTCAAACTTGTACAACCTGGTAATATCATCAGCAATTCAATTGCAATAACATGCTTAGGATCTTTTAAATCCTTGATTACAACTTGGTGAGGTGAAAACGTTGATTTTTCAATAGGCTAGGTTAATCATGAAGTTTATTTGATTTTATCATTTAACCATAACCATAAATGTTGCAGCAATTGAGATCACAAGAAGAAGCCTTGGGAAACCCTTCTCAACAAGGGAATAAAACCCAGCCAAATCCTTTTTTATATTCTTCAAGAGAAAGACCTTCACCTCCAAGAAATACCTATCACACAAGAGGGTTCTTAAACCCTAGAACTCTAGTGTCCAAGAGAGGTGCGCACCTTTTCCAAAGAAGTGTTCTTGCTGAAATTTCCAAACTCACAAGGAAGATATGGTTCCACAATGGGGAATCATCCCTTACTTATATTAGACTAGTCCAATCAAAAAAGGCATCTATTGGCTCAATAGGGCCAACCTCTCTAATTCAATTTATAATTATTAATATTATTATTATTATTAACCATATTAATTATCTTTTACATTTATTATTAATCACATTAAGGTGGGGCCGACATGTACCCTTTACATAACAATTAGGGTTAAAGGCAAATCTGACTCTTGAACAACATATTGAAAAGGATCTGATACACCCACTAGTGTTCATCCACTAGGGGCACATCCATAGGGATGTCATAGCTTTGGCTCATTGCATTACCCAGAAGAACCAGATCTACACACATTCACCTGTGCTCATCCACAGGCACATCCACTCTACAAATATTATTTCCCACTGCCTAACACAAGAGAATCATCTGAAGTTTTCTCGTCAACTCTCCTACTTAAAGGAGGCTAACACATCATCTTCTTTTCTGTTCACATGACAATGCACCCATCACTTTGGGATTTCACACGTTCACCTTGTGCTCAGCCACAGGCACATCCAACTCATCAGATAGCCTTTCCCACTGGATAATCATCTGGAGTTATTCTCACTCTCTGAATGGAGGAATATCTACATTCCTAGCTCTATATCAGGCAGGAACCATGTACCCTTCTTAGGGGATTTCTTTCATGTTTTTAAGATAAGAGAAAGGCTTCACATAGCTATAATGATCCACACCTCACAGGTTTGTAAGCTGGAGAATGTCTCACATAGTTGCCTTCATCAACACTCCCCCTCAACTAGGGAGGCATTATTTATAATGTCAGGTATCACACGAATGTACTCTAAATTTTGTTTTTGGATGGAGTCATCAATACTCCCTCTTAACTAGGAAGGCATTTTTCACCAAGTTACTCTGGTGAAGATGTCTGTAATCTGCTCTTGTGTAGGAAGGTATTGCAAGTGTACGATTCTCCTCTACATCATATCTCTAATATAAGGATATTTCATCTCATCATGTTTTGATCCATTAGGAAACATTGGGTTCTCAAGGAACTTCACACGCGGCTCTTGGTTATCATCATAGGATCCATCTCATGGTCAAGTAAATATTTCAGAAGCTAGTGAAGCCACATTGCTTCGCACACTCGATGCTATATACTATGCCTCTATGGTACTCAAGGTCACATAGTTTTATTTCTTGCTATATCAGGAAACCATGGAAAACTTTACAGTAGAACATCAACCGGATGTGCTCTCCTGGTCCACTGTACTTTTGCTCAATATGAATCAACATATCCTACAAACTCAAGTTCACACTGGAGGCATATCTCAGGCCATATCCAATTATGCCTCGTATATATCTCAATACATATTTTGATTTTTTCTAGTGAGTATGTCTAAGCATATTCACTTCATGGAATGAATGAAGTCTGGTGTTAACCAGATACATCAGTGATCCAATCAGTTGTGGTTCAGTCTCGGATGAATCACCTTGAATCTTCTTCTGCAAATCAATCACTGTGGATTTTGCATTCTATCACACTGAGCTTCTTTAATATTTTCACTATATATTTTCCTTGACTCATGAAAATCTTATTGTTCCTCTGTCATAATTCTTGTACAAAGAAGTAGTGCATCATACTTAGATTCTTCATCTCGAATTCATAAGTCAAGGATTACTTGTATTCAACAATAAGTCTTTCTGAATAAGTCATCAAAATCAGGCTCTCGTCACCAACATTGTTAATGATATAGGTTTGGATCAGCAACACTCTTGTTGAAATCCAAATTCATTGAGAATCTATCTATCTGATATAGTTTCCAACTCATGGATGGTAGTACAGATGGAAGTACATCGGGTTTACTGGAACAAGTGTCTCATCATAGAAAACTCCCTATGTTTGTAAGAAATCTTTGGCTATAGATTTCATTTTGTATTTCTCGACACTTCCATCAGTTGCATGCTTGATCTCATAGATCCACTTGGAAGTTATCACGGACTTCCCTTTTGGTCCCTGAATAATATCTTATACATCATTCTTTAATATATACTGGTATTCTTCAGTTATGTCATATTTTCATACTTGTTCTCTTGTTTCTTCTCTAAGATAAGGAATCTCAACATCAATGAAGTGGCTCATGACAGAAGGATAGCTCGAAATTCTCTTTTGCTTTCTCAGAATGTGCCTTGAGAGGCTTGTATGTTTCTCTGCCTCTTGCAAAGTGAGTCTAGGTATCCCTTTTATGTCATACTAAAATATCTATGAACATATCAACTGGAGTAACTGGGTCAATTGGAATAATGTTTGTCTCCCTCTAAACTGTTGGAGGGGGAGAAAGCATTGTCTCACTATTAATCTCTACCTGAGATTCTTTGGATTTTTGAAAAGCTATCTCTTCTTCAAGGGAAACATCGTTTATGCTTGTTCTTGTATGATGAACAAATTCAATATGGTTTGGAATCCCATACCAAAGATAATGGTGTTATAGCAAGATTTGCCTCACCATGTGCAATCTTGCAGAGAGGGCCTTACTCCATTTCCCTATGTAGACTTATCTTCCCTGTTAATAAAATCCAGAGCCAATAATACAAATTTTTCCACTTGTACGCATTGTGCCTACTATACAGTAAGCGTATATGTAAGTTTATCCACTACAGCTCATGTACATCGGGACTTGTGCCAGAAAATAAAATCAAATGTTGAGTTTCCAAGTCATGACAGGTGATCTCTGAGCCTTGGCCTTCCATATACTGGAAATGTTCCGACTCGGCCCTTCAGTTCCATTTTCAAGGCTATAAAGAGGCCAATTCTGAGCTATGGAAAAGGAGAAAGAATTCAACTTTGAGAGAAAAGTTACTCTGGAGGAATTATTTACTTCATATTGAGTCTGCATCCCTTTGTCCTTTAAGTCTGAACATAGTGTTCAGCCCCCAATATCTTCCCTTGTTGATGGAGAACCTCATTGTCTCCCTTCTATAAGCTTGCCTTTGGTGGAGGATTGAAGTGGTGGAGGCCAAGCTGAAAGGAACTTAGTTTCTCGGTTCTGAACCATGTCGACACGGAAGTCTGTAACATTTCCTCTTTTGCTGATCATTTATTAATAGAAATACTATTTTCTCGTCCAATTGATATCTTGCAAATATATTGAATTATTATTCCATGGGCGTATTTTTCATGTTTATTAATGGATTATGCTATCTAATGTGTTAACATTTTATATTATTACCATATGCTTGCTTTGCTTGTTTGTTGAGAACTTGTTGCGGGTATATAGCTTTGGGTCAAAGTGCTCAACGGTGGACATCATCGAACATCTGGACGAGGTAGGCCTGTTATCTTGTCTTGCTAGCATATTTGTCTATATAGCATAATTGAGAAGACAATTGGCTTCTACAGTCATTTCCATCTGTTTTGGTTCACCCTGGACATAGAGAGATTTTCCTTGTAACAAATGGTCCAAATCTTGAGAGCTCCCGTACTAGAAATAATATTCATCATTTATTTGAAAAAAAAAATCAACTATAAAATTAGAGATCAATTGATTTACCTATTTGTAGTCATGTCCCTTTTAGAGGAAGTACTTCTCCTCTCTCTTCTCTTAACTCTTTTGAGGTGGATCTGGATCAATGTAAGTGGTGGAAGCATATTGTCTTCCCTTCTTTCTGGTTGGACAGTTTCTTGCAATGTGTCCATACTTGTCACATCTGAAGCACTAAATTTCTGAAACATCTCTTCTTTGATAACCTAGATTGGATGAATACTTTTCACCTTCAAATGTTTTCCTAAAATTTATTTTGAATTTTCCTCGCTTCTTTGTATGAAGTGCAAGAGCATGATTTTATTTAGAGGAGTCTTCCACTCCTCTATTTCTAAGTCTAAGTTCTTCTTGAGTGCAATTTGTCCATAGACACTCAAAGGTTGGTAGAGATTCTCTTCCACTAATACTATGAATGAAAGGCTCCCGTGATTTTGGAAGATTCTGGAGAGTGGTTAAGACAAGTTCTCTATCAGACATGATTTCCCCAATGGTCTCTAGTTGTTCTTTAATCTCTGACAACTTCATAAAGAAGAGTTAAAATGTGTCATCCTTCATCATTTTGGTACTTTGAAGTTGGCTCTTTAAGGTAAGATCTTTGAGAGTGTTTTCACTTTCAAACATTCCTTTTAACGTTTTATACATTTCATAGGTTGTCTTCAGATTGGAAATACATGGTAAGAGGTGATCTCTTACTGAGTAGATGATTATTTTTCTTTCTTTGACATCTTCTTCTTTTCTTATCTTCTTCTCTATATCGATAGTTATGTATGGTAGAGTTTTAGTTGTTACATACAAGAGATCATATTCTTCAAGGGTGACTAGAAGATTTTATTTCCAGGGGATGAAGTTGCTTGCTCGATCAAGCATATATTATACTAATGTTTGTTCTTCATTTGATTGGTTTCTTCGAACACTTGCCGACTAGATTTTGAAAAACTAACGATTAGGTTGAATTAGCAACCTTTGATTATTTGTACTTATGACTGCCAATAACCAATTTGGTCGTATCACTAAGATGCTTGTTGATTCAAGAAAGCGTTTCTTCAGAAACCCTAGAATTAATATTCTACAGGAATTTTCGGTACCCTTGAAACCCTAGGTCCAAAAATCAAAATTTCTCAAAATTTCATTTTGAGAGCTTCTAGAGATGCAATGGAAGAGGTCGTACTCTTCTATGCCAAAAGTAGCTCCAGATTCCAAGTATTAAGGGGTGAATCACCACTGAGAAGGAAGTCGTATGGATTTTATGGAAACCCTAGGAGGGTTGTACGGTTCTGCAAAAGAGGAGAGATGACTGATAAGAGCTTGTAGCTTGTGCAATGGGTTATTCAAGACCTATGCTCTAATACCATGTTGATTTTTTAATAGGATAGGTTAAGTATGAAGTTTATGCCATTTTATCATTTAACCATAACCATAAATGTTGCAGCAATCGAGATCACAAGAAGAAGCACCATGCACAAGAACACAAAATGTATTCTGGGAAACCCTTCTCAACAAGGGAAGAAAACCCAGCCAAATCCTTTGTTATATTCTTCAAGAGAAAGACCTTCACCTCCAAGAAAGACCTAGCACACAATAGGGTGCTTAAACCCTAGAACTCTAGTGCCCAAGAGAGGCGCGTACCTTTTTCCAAAGAAGTGTTCTTGCTGAAATTTCCAAACTCACAAGGAAGATATGGTTCCACACTGGGGAATCATCCCTTACTTATATTAGACTTGTCCAATCAACAAAGGCATCTATTGGTTCAATAGGGCCGACCTCTCTAAGTCACTTTATAATTATTATTATTATTATTATTATTAACCATATTAATTATTTTTAACATTTATTATTAATCACATTAAGGTGGGGCCAACCTGTACCCTTTACAAAACAATTAGGGATATAGGCAGGTCAGACCCTTGAACAACATATAGAAAAGGATATGATACACCCACTATTGCTCATCCACTAGGGGCACATCCATAGGGATGTCATAGCTCTAGCTCACTGCATTACACAGAAGAACCGGATCTACGCACGTTCACCTGTGTTCATCCACAAGCACGTCCACTCTACAGATCTTCTTTCCCACTCCCTCACACATGAGAATCATCTGGAGTTTTCTCGTCAACTATGTTGCTCAGAGGAGGCTAACACATCATCTTCATTTCTTTTCATATGACGATGCACCCAACACTTTGGGATTTCACACGTTCACCTTGTGCTCATCCATAGGCACGTCCAACTCATCAGATTGCCTTTCCCACTAGATAATCATCTGAATTTCTTCTCACTCTCTAAATGGAGGAGGTCATCTCTACGTTCCTAGCTCTATCTCAGGCAGGAACCACATACCCTTCTTAGTTTCTTTATCTCAGGTTTGTAAGCTGAGAGAAAGGCTTCACATAGCTAAAATGATCCACACCTCATAGGTTTGTAAGCTGGACAATGTCTCACATAGGTTCATTCATCAACACTCCCTCTCAGCTAGGGAGGCATTCTGTATAATGTCATGTCTCTCACAAATGTACTCTGAATTTTTTTTTTGGCTGGACTCATCAATACTCCCTCTCAAATAGGAATTCATTTTTCACCAAGTTACTTTGGTGAAGATGTTTGTAATATGCTCATGTGTAGGAAGGTACTGCAAGTGTACAATTTTCCTCTACATCATATCTCTGATATAAGGATATTTCATCTCATCATGTTTCGATCCATCAGTAAACGTTGGGCTCTCAAGGAGCTTCACACACGGCTCTTGGTTATCATCATAGGATCCATCTCATGGTCAAGTAAATCTGTCAAAAGCTAGTGAAGCCACATTGCTTCGCACAGTCGATGTTATAGACTCTGCCTCTATGGTCCTCAAGGTCACATAATTTTGTTTCTTGCTATATCAAGAAACCATGGAAAACTTTATGGTAGAACATCAACTAGATGTGCTCTCTCGGTCCACTGTACTTCTTCTCAATCTGAATTGGCATATCCTGCAAACTCAATTTCACACTGGAGGCATATCTCAGGCCATATCCATGTGCCTCATATATATCTCAATACATGTTTTGTTGTTGTCTAGTGAGTCTATCTAAGAATATTCACTACATGGCATGAATCAAGTCTAGTGTTAACTAGATACATCGGTGATCCAATCAGTTGTGGTTCAGTATCGGATAAATCATCATGAATCTTCTTCTTTAAATCCATCACTGTGGATTTTTCATTCTGTCATACTGAACTTTAATATTTTCACTATATATTTTCCTTGACTTAGGAAAATATTATCGGTCCTATGTCATACTTCCTGTCCCAAGAAGTAGTGTGTCATACTCAGATTCTTCATCTCAAATTTAGAATTCAAGGATTACTTGTATTCAACAATAAGGCTTTATGAATAAGTCATCAAAATCAGGCTCTCGTCACCAACATTGTTAATGATATAGGTTTGGATCAGCAACACTCTTGCTGAAATCCAAATTCATCAAGAATCTATCTATCTAATATAGTTTCCAACTCATGGATGGTAGTACGGATGGAAGTGCATTGGGTTTATTGGAACAAGTGTCTCTTCATAGAAAACTCCCTCTGTTTGTAAGAAATCTCTGGCTATAGATTTCGTTTTGTATTTCTCGATACTTAAATTAGTTGCATGCTTGATCTTATAGATCCACTTGAAAGTTATCACAGACATCCCTTCTGGTCCCTGAATAATATCTTATACATCATTCTTTAAGATATAATGGTATTCTTTAGTTATGGCATCTTTCCATACTTGTTCTCATGTTGCTTCTCTAACATAAGGAATTTCAACATCAATGAAGTGGCTCATGACTGAAGGATAGCTTGAAAATCTCTTTTTCTTTCTCGGGATGTGCCTTGAGAGGCTTGTATGTTTCTCTGCCTCTTGTAGAGTGAGTCTAGGTATACCTTTTATGTCCTACTACAATATCTCTGAACATATCAACTGGAGTAACTGGATCAATTGGAATAATTTGTGTCTCCCTCTAAACTGCTGAAGGGGGAGAAGGAATTGTCTCACTGTTAATCTCTATATGGGATTCTTTGGATCTTTGAAAAGTTATCTCTTATTCAAGGGAAACATTGTTTCTGCTTGATCTTGTATGATGAACAAATTCAATATGTTTGGACTCTCATACCAAGGATAATGGTCCAAATCTTGAGAGCTCCCGTACTAGAAATAATATTCATTATTTATTTGAAAAAATAAATCAACTATAAAACTAGAGATCAATTGATTTACCTAGTTGTAGTCATGTCCCTTTTAGAGGAAGCACTTCTCCTCTCTCTTCTCTTCACTCTTTTGAGGTGGATCTGGATCAATGTCAGTGGTGGAAGCATTTTTTTGTCCCTTCTTCCTAATTGGACAGTTTCTTGCAATGTGTCCATACTTGTCACATCTGAAGCACTAAATTTCTGAAACATCTCTTCTTTGATAACCTAGATTGGATGAAGACTTTTCACCTTTAAATGTTTGCCTAAAATTTCTTTTGAATTTTCCTCTCTTCTTTATATGAAGTGCAAGAGCATGATTTTCTTCTGAGGAGTCTTCCACTCCTCTATTTCTAAGTCTAAGTTCTTCTTGAGTGCAATCTATCCATAGACGCTCAAAGTTTGGTAGAGCTTCTCTTCCACAGATACTCTGAATGAAAGGCTCCCATGATTTTGGAAGATTTTGGATAGTGGTTAAGACAAGTTCTCTATCAGAAATGATTTCCCCAATGGTCTCTAGTTGTTCTTTAATCTCTGACAACTTCATAAAGAAGAGTGCAATTGTGTCATCCTTCATCATCTTGGTACTTTGAATTTGGCTCTTTAAGGTAAGAACTCTGAGAGTGTTGTCACTTTCAAACATTCCTTTTAACGTTTTATACATATCATAGGTTGTCTTCAGATTGGCAATACAAGGTAAGAGGTGATCTCTTACTGAGTAAATGATTATTTTTCTTGCTTTGACATCTTCTTCTTTTCTTATCTTCTTCTCTATATTGGTAGTTGTGTCTGGTAGTGTTTTAGTTGTTACATCCAAGAGATCATCTTCTTCAAGGGTGACTAGAAGCTTTGATTTCTAGGGGCTGAAGTTGCTTTCTCCATCAAGCCTATCTTCTACTAATGTTTTGTTCTTCATTTGATTGGTTTCTTCGAATACTTGTCGACAAGATTTTGAAAAACTAATGATTAGGTTGAATTAGCAACCTTGGATTATTTGGACTTATGACTGCCAATAACCAATTTGGTAGTATTACTGAGATTCTTGCTGATTCAAGAAAACGTTTCTTCAGAAACACTAGAATTAATATTCTGTGGGAATTTTTGGTACCCTTGAAACCCTAGGTCCAAAAATCAAAATTTCTTGAAATTTTGTTTTGAGAGCTCATGGAGATGTGTTGGAAGAGTTCATACTCTTATATGCCAAAAGTATCCCCAATGTCCAAGTATTAAGGGTTGAATCACCACTGAGAATGAGGTCATTCGGATTTTCTGGAAACCCTAGGAGGGTTGTACGGTTCTGCAGAAGAGGAGAGATGATTGATAAGATCTTGTATCTTGCGCAATGGGTTCTTCAAGACCTATGCTCTGATACTAAGTTGATTTTTCAATAGGATAGGTTAAGCATGAATTTTATTCCATTTTATCATTTAACCATAACCATAAATGTTGCAACAATCAAGATCACAAGAAGAATCACCATGCACAAGAACACAAAATGTATCCTGGGAAACCCTTCTCAACAAGGGAAGAAAACCCATCCAAATCCTTTGCTATAGTCTTCAATATTAAGACTTTCACCTCCAAGAAAGACCTAGCACACATAAAAGGGTGCTTAAACCCTAGAACTCTAGCACCCAAGAGAGGTGTGCACCTTTTTCCAAAGAAGTGTTCTTGATGAAATTTCCAAACTCACAAGGAAGATATGGTTCCACAATGGGGAATCATCCCTTACTTATATTAGACTTTTCCAATCAACAAAGGCATATATTGAATCAACAGGGCCGACCTCTCTAAGTCACTTTATAATAATAATAATAATTATTATTATTATTATTAACCATATTAATTATCTTTTACATTTATTATTAATCACATTAAGGTGGGGATGACCTGTACCCTTTACATAACAATTAGGGTTACAGGTAGGTCTAGCTCTTGAACAACATATAGCAAAGGATTTGATACACCCACTAGTTCTCATCTACTAGGGGCACATCCATAGGGATGTCATAGCTCTGGATCACTGCATTACACAGAAGAACCAGATCTACACACATTCACCTATGCTCATCCACGGGCACATCCACTCTACAGATATTCTTTCCCACTACCTCACACAGGAGAATCATCTAGAGTTTTCTCTTCAACTTTGTTTCTCAGAGGAGGATAACACATCATCTTCATTTATCTTCACATGACGATGCACCCAACACTTTGGGATTTCACATTGCTCAGCCATAGGCACGTCCAACTCATTAGATCTTCTTTCCCACTGGATAATCATCTAGAGTTATTCTCACTCTCCAAATGGAGGAGGTCATCTCTACGTTCCTATCTCTGTCTTGGGAAGGAACCATGTACCCTTATTAGGGGCTTTCTCTCAGGTTTGTAAGCTAAGAGAAAGGCTTCACATAGCTACAATGATTCACACCTCACAGATTTGTAAGCTGGAGAATGTCTCACATAGTTGCATTCATCAACAGAAAACTCTATGGTTTTACCTTCACCTAAATGAGTGATTTGATATACTAATAGAAGGTTACAAGAAATACTTGGAACACATAATACATCATTGAAATGATCATTTTCTACTTGAAATATTTTAGATACTTCAACACTAAGAGATCTATCATCACCAACAAATGTTTTCTTGGTGTTTATTGGTAGCAGGCCGAAGTGGAAACAAGGATGATCATGGGGAAAGAAAGCATGCAGAAACTGAAGTAATAGCTATAGGAAAACACAGCAGGCATGCATGCAAGAAGGCATGCACAAGGAAAGTGATGGTTGGAAGGAAGAACAACACAAATGCATGGGAGGAAGACCTAACATCAGTAGGGTTAGGGTTTTGGTAATATATTGTAAATGGCTGAAGAGACCGAAATATATAAATATATATACATAGGTATCATAGGGGATTCCTTCTTGTTAGTTCAATTTTCCATTGTTACATCATAGATATGCACGGGTCCATGCGAATTGTAATGTTGTTATGTATTATTTTGTAATTTGTTGAGCTAAAGGAAAGGAGAGAATGAAGATCTGAGGATTAGATCGCAGGTTGAGGAGCCTGGTGCGATCTAGTTCGCCTCATATAAATCTTACCCATCTGAGGAGAATTGTAAGTGCGCGACACTGGATATGCATAACTACCATAATAAAAGAGCTAATAGCCAAATCTTTGTGGACGTAGCCCGGGAGGGAGTGAACCACAGTAACATCTATGAAATGGGATGAATGCATGCATATATTTACCATATTTTCAGTAGTTATTTGTTATGCTTAATGAATGAATGAGTTGTTACACTACTTGCTTAAATACTTTTACGATATTGAGGGAATAATTCATGAATAACAATAGGTTGCAATCACAAGTTATAATATATGGTCCAAAATATAGATCTCATATCTTGCGCTCAATCCTAGGTTGTAAACACATGAGTCTTACAGCCACCCATTAAAGCTATGTCGGGTGAGACTATGTGGTGCATTTTGCATGTTGCGTTGCCTTCTGGTTTACTAGGAGGGTCGATAGTTTTAGAGGTTTTTGTTGGAAACCTGAAAGACATGAACCCTGGGTCAATAACTCAGATGATAGAGTAGAACCAATAATTAGTGACCAACAAATGGTTCTATTGTC
>JASDQU010589585.1:8468-19752 GCA_032191745.1 Picea mariana
AACTCCTTCAACTGTATTTGTAATTCACAAAGTTCCGGTGCTGTCATTCGATACGGAGTCTTGGATATTGGTTCTGCATCGGGTTTTATCTCAATAGTAAAATCAAGCTCCCTCTCCGGAGGTAACCCTGGTAACTCATTCGGGAAAACATCTGGAAATTCTGACAATACCGGATACTGATCTAATGAGGGTCCCTCCCTTTCATTCACTGCCTCCACTACATAAAGTTGGCACCCTTGCCTCAAGCACCACTTGACCTTCATAGTTGATATAAAGCGTAATGACACTTTTCTCTGTACACCCTGGATCTCTATTGGTCTTCCTTCATCATCAATACAAAGTACCCTCTTTGCGAAACAATCTACTAAAGCTCGATGAGCCGCTAACCAATCCATCCCAATGATTAGGTCATATGCCCCAAGAGCAATGACGTATACCTTCAACCTGGTAGTGCACACTCCTAGGTCTACTACACAATTATCGACACTAGGTCCTACAGCTTGTTTTTCCCCCGAAGCCATCTCGACTTGTTTAAAGTCATCGTGCTTGTAGGTTGCCAGTCCACTCTTCTCTAATGCAGATGGTGAAATGAAACTATCTGTCGCACCGGAATCAAATAAAATCTTAACATTAACCTGATTTAGCGTACCTGATGACTCCACTACTGTGGATTGATGTTCAGCCTGGCGGTTGTTAACCGCTGCGTAAATCTTGTGGCTGCTACTTGATCTTCCCATTGGTGCCTTTCCTTCTCTATGTATAAACCCTTGTTGTAACTCCGGGCAGTCCTGCTGGTAATGGGGTCCTTTGCACCTCCAATAGGTAATATGAGATGGAACCGGTGCACTGTTATGTGATGGTCCATGAAATGAGTTCCTCCCCCTGGAACCCCTACCCCTACTAGCTGTTCCCTGCGATTGTCGTGGGCCTGTCTGCACTGTTGGCGATGAATGAGACGCAGCACTAGCTGCCATTGAAATCCTTGCAGTTATTGTCCTTGGTATGCCTCTGTTACCATAAGGTGGTGGCCTTGATCCCCCTCCCATTGAAAATGTCCTTGGGGTCTTTCCTACGAATCTTGGGCGATGCGGAAATGTCGACCTTGTACCTCCTGTTAAGTTCATGTGTTCTTCTGCGTAATGTGCACTTTCTACCGCCTTTGCTACTGAAGACGGCTTCCACATCCTTACCATAGCTCTTATCTTGGGGTTCAGTCCATAAACGAAGAGATCAACCTTTCATTGGTCGGTATCCATGTACGACACATATTTGACCAGTTCCATAAATCTGATCTCATATTCTTCTACGGTTCTATTCTCTTGTATTAAGGCATGAAATGCCCCTACCTGTTGTTCCTCGTAGTATGCTGGTAGATATTTCCTTCGAAACCTTTCCTCGAAAAGTTCCCAAGATACTGTGTTTGGGGTAAGGTGTAGTTGTCTTTCTAAGTTTCCCCACCAGTTCAAGGCGCTGTCTCTTAACTGGAAAATTGCAATCTTGGCCTTGGAATTGGACGTATAGTCCCTTAAGGCAAAACACCTTGTCATGCCTTCCAACCACGCTTCCGCGCGTTCACTGACACGACCTCTGGAAAACTCTGGAAGTTTGATCTTCTGTAACTCTCGCGTGATGTATCCGGGTGGAAGTTCTCCCCTTGAGTTCCTTGAGGCTTCTGGATTACCGGTTCCAGATGGTGAGGGTTCCACTTCAGCCCCTGCTGGTTGGCGTCCCTTTAAGGTCTCGTTAATGGCTTCCAACGAGCGTAGTATGAGGGCTAGTTCGGGCGATGGTGGTGGTGGCGGTGGTGGTGTCGGTGGTGGTGATGGTGTGGGTGGCATCGGTGGTGCCCGTGACGATGCTCCCCTTCCTTGACCCCTTCGAGTCCTGGCCATCTTGTATGACTTAACCTGCATCACCCCCAAAGTGGTCTGGGTGAGTTTAAGAACGTTTCATATTGGTGCTACTCAAACTTAGAAACAGGGTTGGGCGTAAGTTTTCTTTACTTGTCTGTAAATAGACATTACTCCATTAGGGGAATTGGCTCAGTTTGGGTTAGGTTTAAGCATCTAAGCTTGGTTTGTTCGTTCTTGCAAAAAGAATTATTGGTTCCCTCGCCCTGTGATTACATTGGCCTTGTGCTTTACTCGTTACTTCCTAGTGCATGCGCCACCAGTCTAAGTCTCAACATTATTAAATATATTTAAGGTAGGCTAACCTCACACTTAATTCAATAACTAATTTAAAAAACAATATTATTATACTAATTTAACTTAGCTTAAATTTAAGTAAAATTATCTTGTCTTTTATATCTATATAAATTATTTATACTAATTTAATTAATTTATTTTTAATTGTTTAACACTTTAAACTATACATATAAAATGATTAAACGTTCTCCCAAGGGTTCGGGCATGCATGGGTTCCACGTGCTCGTCTGGCTTCCTCAAGTTCCTTCGTATCTTACCTCAACATCCTACACCTGTCATCTCCTTTCAACTCTCTACGCGTCCTTCCTCTGTCTCACTTTCCCATCCATTGGGACTTGCCTGGCATCAATCTCTGTTTACCACAGATCGGCCTCTGTTCTGCTCCAAGGTTTCCAAAATCTCCCTTGCCATGGCTTACATCCTCATCATTGTTCAGAGCACCTTGCTAGTTCTAGGTATTGTTGTATGTGCTCCATTTAATTTTACAGTAACCGAGTGCAGTGATATGGCCACTGACAAGATCCAGAACCTGGAGTCCAGTCTCTCTGAAATATTGGGAATCATCCCCCTGTCTATACACATTGCGGAGCTCGCCCTCAACTATGGTAAGAGGTACGATTCAGTTCACCAGTTGTGCATAGTTTTCGTACCTTCGCGAAGAATGCGGGTTAATTGAATTAAGAAATTTCACAAACTTTCCTTACGCTGTGGTAAAGAATGGTGATTTCTCTTTTGAACAAAAATGTTTTTCTTGTAATTCCAGCTCTGTATGGATTTTGGTGCTCTGCCTTCAATTTATTTCGTTTATCTTTATAAATTTGTTCATCTGTGCATATGTATGTAGTTATACGTGTAAATATATATATAGTTTTATAGGTATATTGGATCGTTCAATTTCATTGGCTGAGCCTAAGCGGCTCTTTGGAATTTCCTCCGGAATTCACTGTCGAATGCCCCAATCCACAGGCCTTATCTTTGCTCGTCACGGTCTCTGCACCTATCGTGGCTTATCCCCGACTCTATATCGGAGTTCGGGGTTTCAGAATTTTTGTTGTCATGATCCCCTTACCTCTCCAATTCCTGATTCGTGATGGGCTCAGTTTCTAAGAGCTATCCCCTTACTGACTATACCTTGGTCTATATGACCGTGTTCACAAGACCGTGGCCACATATTTTCCTATCAGGATTTTGTGCTCAACTTTCCCGATGGGCCCTTTTCGTTAGCCCCTTTGCTACAAGCTTGGTCCACATGACCGCCTCCGTAATCGTGGCCTTGTGTCACCTTATCGGGATTTCGGCGTTTCGGCGTTTGTGATGTCAATCTGCGCACGTCCTTAGGATTCTCGATTTCCTGATCCCCGATGCACTTGTGAGCTCTATCGGGTATCACGAAATCACGATTTCCAATGCATCAGTTCGTTTGTATGCTGAAGCCTCAAAATACCGAATCCCAACTCCTTCAGATCCTGGGACACGTGTCCCTCCAATCGAACGGCTCCGTTCTTGCGTCGGGAAATCGCGGATCACGATTCCATTGTGCATGAGTTTCACAACCCCGAAAAATCCGATATGCTGAACCCCGACTCCTCAGGATCCTTCGACACGCGTCCTCGAAGTGAACGGCTTGGATCTCATTGGGAAATTATGGATCGCGATTTCCTGTTGCACAAATTCTTCACCTTTGAAAACTCTGATGCCCCCAAACACTGACTCTTGAGGATCTCATGCCACGCGTCCTCTTCGATGGACGGTTCATAACTCTCGTCGAGAAATCGCGGATCGTGATTTCCTGTTGCACAATTTCCTTACCCTCGAAAACTCCGATGAACAAAACTCCGACGGCACCCGATCCTTCACCACCTGTCCATGCAGATGGACGGTCCTGATTGACTCTCGGGGTTTCGGGACTTTCAAGGTCCCTGTTCTCATGACCTCGAGAACTCCGATGGTTCTTGATGGTAGCCACCTGTCTCACAGATGGACGGCTGTGATTGTACTGGGATTTTCCTACGGGTTTCCCGACTCTTCCCAGAGGATGGACACCTGTCCTTCACTCTGACTCTAGTGGTCCCACCTTTCTTACGTCACCATCGGGATATCGCCGATCGCGATGTGATTAGCCTTGATTAACGTATTAATTAATTAACTAATGCCTTTTGACGAGGTTTTAAGTGTTTAACTCAATTCCGATGCGTAACCGGCCACGTGTCCACCATGGGCCCTGTTATCCTTTGACCCATCGGGAAATCGTGTTTCGCGATTTCGTTACGCATAGGTACCTTGTCCACAAGATTTGCGATTTCCCGATGCGCGATGGCCCGATGGACGACCTCCCATTGGGACCTTTCCCGATGGCTCCGATCATTGCCACGTGTCCTCGAAATGAACGGCTCAGAACTCCCGTCGCGATATCGTGGATCGCGACTCCCACCTCCGAGCGTTCTGTGTTCTCAAAAACCCCGATACGCCGATCCCCGACCTTGCCCAGATTGCTGACACTTGTCCACCAAATAAACGGTTCAGATCTCGTCGGGAAATCACATATCGTGATTCCGTGTGACATGATTTTTTTTGTGTGCCTGAATACTCCAATTCCCCGATTCCCGACTCTCTCCCGGGTTCTGACACGCGTCCGAAATAATGGATGGTCCTTATCGCCTCTCGCCATTTCGGGGTTTCGGACTTCGCGGTTTCGAAATGCAAGATTTCGTGTCTACGAAATCCCCGATATGCCGATTCCCGATATCCGATCCCCGACTCTTCGGGATCCTCTGCCACGTGTTACACACAATGAGCGGTCTCGATTAAATCAGGAAATTGCATATCGCGATTTCGATACGTAACGGTTCTATGCTCCCAGATCTCCGATGGTAAACTCCCGATGCCTCCCATACGCTGACACATGCCCTGCCGAGATCAACGGCTAGGATCCGTTCTTGGGATTTCGAGGACCACAAGGTCTCGATTTTCTAACCTCACAAAACCCCGATGACTCCTACCATGCACGCTAGGGCTTAAACCTCGTGCAACTTGTCTAAATCTAATGGCTAACAGGATTTCTATGAGAGGTCCGACGGCTCAGATCCGTTCTTCCGCGTAAGAGCCCGCTCCCATGGCACAGTTTAAAATTTACATTGGTCTATTGTTCAAGAGATTTTGTATTTTATTTAATATAGTTCGTGTAGTTATTAGATTTTTCCACTCTTCAAGCCTTTGATAGAATTTTTCCCTCGGCATTTTCGTCGATTTCAGGTGTCTATTCTACCCTAAACTTCGTCAACAAGTAATCCTCAAAATAAAACTAAGTTATCGTCTCTGTTTCTCGTGCTAAATAGCTTTATTCCTGCCGTTTTAAGGATAGTCATTTTGTGGAAGGTGATCCTTCCCAATATCCGGTTTGCTGCCACTATTTTAAAGGCATTCCTTCGAATGTTCAGACTACAACTGTAGTGACCAAATATAATTTAGTTACAGGGTTTTATCTAAAACTGTTGCTTGCAATATATGAGATTATTTGTCTGGGTTTCACGTAGGAGTATTATCTTGAGTGCATTTCCGTTCTGTTTCAATCATAACAAATCAAACTGAACGTGTTTTGCTTATAGTTGAAACGTGGCTGGAGTTAACACTCCGAGTTTTGGCCCTTAGGCCCAGATTTCGAACTAAGACGCTCTGATACCATATGTAACAGCCTAATATTTCTAAACATCATTTATATTCATAAGCAAATTATTTCCTAACTGAGACAATAACATCATAGCATAATATTGATTTTTACAATAGAAATCTTAGTAACTTAGATTTATAAACAAATACAGATTTCATGGTAGAAAGAAATAATTACATAACTTGACAAAGTACCTAGTTCTGATGCTAATTTTTGTTGCCCTGCTGCCTTGCTGCCTTGCTACACAGTCCAATCCTGCAACAGACACAGAAAATAACTGCCCAAAACTAATGTCCACCCTGCCAACTAGGAAAACGACCTAGCTCCAGGATATCTACGAATATCTTGGCCCCCGTGCCCAAAACCTCTAGCAACTCGGTGCCTCCCTGATCAATATGTCATAACCAGTAAATCGCGTGTCTCTATCTGAGCACACATGTCACAGTAAAGCTCTCGGCTCTCTGCAGATAGCAAAACAACAGTTCACAACATCATTCCCCCTCCTCCGAATGGTGCGCACATCCCCCTCTTTCCTCCCTTATTCCTCCCGACCGCCTCACTCACTTACTACTCCAACCACCCCCGTCCTCCGTCCTTCGTTCCTCTTTAATATTTTTATCCTCTCGGTATTTCTGGGCTTCTCGCCCTACATACGCCACCCTCTGCAGCATACGCCATCCCTGTTATCTCATTTTTTATTTATTTATCTCTTAGATTTATGTCACAAGTCATTAAATGAAATCTTCAGTTTGAATATTACTTAATCAATCACTCTTATTTTCTTTAATTAATTTTTCTTTGTAATCTTTAATCATTTATTCAATTAGGGTCGTTACAGAAAGGAAAGAAGACGACAAGACTCATGATGAAGTGCAACTAGAGGCAGAATTTGATAGAGATGGTGAAACCAACAATTGATGATGCAACCAAAGTCGGATGAAAGAAGATGAAGAAGAGTGAATAAGATGAAAAATCCATGAATAGAGAAGACAATAGAAGAAATAAAATAAAAAGAAGGCATCAAGAACAAGATGAAGCAAGAAGACAAAGAATGCAAAATGTAGACTCATGCACATGAACAAAAGAAGAAAAAGACAAGTACAATGAAATGCATACCCATAAATCCATGAAAAATAACACCTGTGAGAAGTTTGATGGTCCTCCTTGAAATTTTTTTTATTTTTGTTAAGGAAAGGAAATTATTTGGTCCAATGTTTGTATAAGGGCTAGATTAATCCTGAAATGAAAATTTGAAATTGTATGTTCCTAAGTCAATGTTGATGTAAGTTGTGAAGAGGCAAGTGCACCCCCATAATTTTTATGTTGAAAAGTTTGTGGTTCTCTAAAAATAACTTTGTAGTGCAAGGGTTGTGGTAAGACAAAACCACTTGTCATGATAGAGGAAGGTTCACGATCAGTCAAAAATCACATGATGTATTGTTTGTGGTAAGAAGAAACCACTTGAGAATGTAATGGTTGAGGGTAATAAAAAAAAAACTAGATTGTGGTTACAAGTAAGCCAAAGAAAACTCAAGATGATGAATAATGATGATGTAGGGGGAGTGAAAATGTTTGTGACTATAGAATTGTTGTTTAACTATGTATGAGCAAAAGTTTCTTAGAGAACTAGTAGATACAGTGGTTGGTGACCCATGTATTCTAGTGGATGGTATTTATATGGACTTAAACAAATACAATAATTTTGTTTTGAAAGTACAAGATGAAAATTGAAAAGATTGATGATGAATAATGAAGAAGACCAAAGATCACATAAGACAAAAAAGAAGACAAAGACCATCAAAGATCAAAATGAATATGGGACCACTTCAAAAGAAAGCTGATGATTGCATATTGATATCACAAGTACTTGTTAAGGGGGGGTATGAAGGATTAAATACTACTTGTGATATTTGTGAATATATTGTAATATGTTAATGATTTAGATCAATAATAGAAGTCTACAAAGGAATCAAAGATGAGAAGAAAAGAGAGAAGTTAGGGATGAAGGTTAGTTAATAGATTCATGGAAAGGTTTAAGGAGATATTGCAGAGATAGTTATGTATATGGTTGAACTAAAAATCTAATATTACATAGTTGTTATGGTCTCCTAAAGTTGTATAAAGGTACCAATTGTACAATAGAAACACACACATAAATGATTAATTTAATAGAATTTTCCCCTTCTAGGGTTTCTTGAGTATAAATTCCTCATGTCCCTTACTTCATATATGTTTGTATGTATTTGTTACCCAATATTAGAACCAACCAAAAATAAATAAAAAATTCCCCATGTCCCTTGCTTCCTATATGTTTGTATGTATTTGTTACCCAATATTAAAACCAAACAAAAATAAATAAATAAAATTTGATGTGTCCCTTCATTCATATATGTTTGTATGTATCTGTTACCCAATATTAAAACCAACCAAAAATAAATAAATAAAAGTTTATCATAGAACTATTATATTTCGTACAATTTTTTTTTTTTTCAGGAAAAAATTTGATCAATTATATTACCATATAGTTTTTTTACATCTCCATATCATTCATGAGAATCCGAAATAGAACATCAGTCAAAAGGTTACAGATCCATGCTTATCCAAAAAAACAAAATGAAAGTTATCCATCCACTACACTTTCTAAACTAACTGATCTGACATAGCAAGACAATACCAAAATGACAAATAAAAAGAATCTCCCAAAATACTCAACAAAAGATAAAATGCAAATAATAGGAATAGATCCACTCAATACTAAAGGACTCTAATATGTCTTATGGGCCCTTCTGCTCCATTGATCCATTGATGATAGAATAAAATTCCTTTGGTCTCCTCCAAAGCTAGCTTCGAAAGCTTGTCTTCTTCAACAATAAAATTTTTGAGTGTTGGATTTTGTTTATTAGTGCCTTTGTTTTATAGATCACGACCGGAATTGATGGACATGAATATTCGAATATAGTCTTGTTTTGTTCATGCCAAATGTGCCAACAAATGAGGTCATAAATCTATGTAGGGGAAGACTTGTCCTCATACCAGTTTTTTATACAATCAGATAGAGTGCTTCCAGTCCAGTAACACTCTAAGTTCAAGTCTTTTATCATTATATCCCAAATTGTTGATGCAAAAGTACAATATTTAAAGATATGAAAGATCGATTCTAATTCCATTTTACACAGTGGATAGTGCCTCAGTCCCCCCCAACCCCTTTTCTGCAATGTGTCCCAGGTATGAATTTTACCTTCCATAGCCAACCATAGGAATAACTTGATCTTAAATTGCACTTTCCATTTCCAATTGGATCTCCTCCAAGTCTCCACCCTTATCAAAGTTTTTGAATTAATGATGCACAAATAGAAGTTTTTAACAATTGGAATTCCAGAATCATTGCATCCAGTCCACATTAATTTGTCTTCCTCTTCATTCAATGGAACACCTGATTTAGTAAGCGCAATTATAAAATGATCCCATTCCTTTTCCAGCTCACCGAAGAGATCCAAATCAATGTTTCTCGGCCAGTTGGAAGAAGGAGTCTGATATTCTATGTGTATCCAGACCTAGGTGAGTGATTTGATATTCTTATGATTTAAATCATATAGAAATTTATTTGATAGGAAAGAGGAATTTTCCATCCCCATCATCTGATCCTTTCCCAAAGAAATTTGTTGACCTGTTCCTGGGTTCCAACATAATCCGTGTGTGATAAGATATATTAATTTAACCAAGCCACTCCAAATTCTAGAAGCCCCATTAAGCTGGAAAGAAAACGATCTGAGCCAAGATATCACTGATTTATTGTGGATATAATTGTCACATATAACTCGATTCCAAATTCTCTCTCCAGTAAGTACTCTCCAAAGTGTATTTGTGGCCAATGGGTTACTCAAATCAAAGATGTTTTGAATGCCCCAACCTCCAAAGGTTTTAGGAAGCGCAATCTTCTTCGAGTTGCACAAATGCATCTAATGTGAATCATTTTTTCTTTTCCATAGAAAGTTATACATCAATTTTCTCAAAGTATTCATGATATAACAGGGGACCACCACAAGTGAAAACCAATAAATTGGTTGGCTTTCCAACACATATTTCAAAAGAGTGAAGTGACCTCCTATCGACAACCACCTATAGCACCAATTACTAATCCTTTTTCCACCATTTTAATCAGTCCACCCCAATCTTCTATACATTGAAGTCTCGACTTAATAAAAAAACCCGGATACTTGAGTCCCTGGTCCAGCTCCATGAACTTGAAAGGGAAAGTAGCCTTAAAAGGTAACAGCTCTAGATCTGATATTCCATCTTGATGAAAGGTAGAGTTTGTCTCATTGATAGATAAATCTGAGGATAAAAAAAAACATTTTAATACCTTATCAATTTCCCACCATTCTCGCATATTAGCATTAGTCATAATGACCACACCATCAACAAACAAAATATGAAGAATATTTATTGTCCTTAACACTTTAATACCATAAATGTTACCTTCCCTTTGACATTCTTTCAGCATAAGACTCAAAGCTTCCATTACTAGGATAAATACAAGGAGTGATAAAGGGAAACCTTGCCTTATCCCTCTACCACTTTTAAATAAATCAGATGCCTCACCATTAATCAGAACTGAATATGAAGTGGAGACCACACATCTCATAATCCAGTTTGTCAAGTTTTGTCCCATACCAATCTGAAGGAGGATCAAACGCAGCAGGTCCCAGTTGATACAATCATAAGATTTTTGTAAATCCAATTTTAATACCAGAGACTTGGAATTATTCTTTTTAATACTATGGATACACTCGTGTACAATGCCAATGGCATCTTGAATATGTCTCCCTTGGAGGAAACCCAGCTGCTCATCCGAGAGTGATCTCAACAGAATCGGTTTAATCTGATCTACAATAATCTTTGAAATAATTTTATAACTGATATTACACAGTGAGATCGGTCTAAAATATCCAAACGGGTTAGGATTATTTACTTTGGGGATCAAAGTAATGAATGTTGAGATTAATGCTCCTGTAATAAATCCTTTAAGTCTATATTCTTCCACCATTTCCAGGAGTTCCTCCCCGATAATATCAAATAGATTATTAAAAAACTCTATTGTCCAGCCATCTAGGCCAGGACTCTTGTCCACTTTAAAAAAAAATAATACATTTTTTAATTCCTCCTTTTCCACAGACTTGAAAATTTCCTCAGCTTCTGTGTCGTCCATCATTTTTGGAAATAATGCGACCACCCTGACTTGATCTATGGTAGCATATCCTCTATGTTCTTTGTAAAAGTATCTGAAATGATTCAAAGTTGTTGATTTAATGTTCTCATGTTCCCTGTAAATTTGACCCTCTTCTCCAAGTATCTCCCAAACATATTTACTATTTCTTCTGTAACTCGCATAGTTATGAAAGAATTTTGT
>JASDQU010589585.1:19772-32827 GCA_032191745.1 Picea mariana
CCACCATTTCCAGGAGTTCCTCCCCGATAATATCAAATAGATTATTAAAAAACTCTATTGTCCAGCCATCTAGGCCAGGACTCTTGTCCACTTTAAAAAAAAATAATACATTTTTTAATTCCTCCTTTTCCACAGACTTGAAAATTTCCTCAGCTTCTGTGTCGTCCATCATTTTGTGAAATAATGCGACCACCTTGACTTGATCTATGGTAGCATATCCTCTATGTTCTTTGTAAAAGTATCTGAAATGATTCAAAGTTGTTGATTTAATGTTCTCATGTTCCCTGTAAATTTGACCCTCTTCTCCAAGTATCTCCCAAACATATTTACTATTTCTTCTGTAACTCGCATAGTTATGAAAGAATTTTGTATTTGAGTCTCCACTTTTGATCTAGGTAGCCCGAATTTGTTGGCACCAATGTTCCTCTAATTCTTTTAGCAAGTTATTTCTTTCATTCTCCAAATCTTTTAATGACGTGTCCTTCATATTAATACACAACCCCTCCACTAAGTTATGGATCCTATAATAAATCTCATGTTCTAGACTACAGAGCTGAGCACTATTGTTCTTCTTTCAGTCATTTTTCCAATCTTTGGTGATGACCTTCAAGTCTTTTAGTTTCCATACCAGATGTCTTTTCTTTCCAGTCTCCTTTAGATATTTAGGATCCTTCCATAATTTTTGCAACATCAAAATGAACTCAGTCTCTTTATTCCACAGAGGATTGAACTCGAAAGGGTAATCCTTGAATAAAGGAGGAAGATCCAACTGAAGAAGAATCAGAACATGGTCCGAAATGAATGGGTATTCCACCCAGACACTATAGATGCCAACAATATCAATTAATATTTAGAAATAAAATTTCTATCAAGTCTCTTGGCGATAAAATATATCCCCGAACGACCATTACGCTAAGTTGGCACGACTTTCCCCGGCACAATATCTATAAGATTATTTTTGTGAAAAAAAGTATTAAAGAAATTTTCCAATGACCCCAATAAGGAGCTACCACCCCATATTTCTCTAGATGATAAATTCAAATTAAGATCACCTGCTAGAATTAGACTTTTTAAATTCAGCAATCCTGACACTTCTAGTTTCTCCTAGAAGTGTTTATGCTCCAAATACGGGCCATAAATGTTAAGTATATTTAATTGTCTTCTACTTTATAAACAAATACCTGTCAATAACATCCCACCACAAGTAAGAAAAGGAACCAGATCAAAGTAATTAGGGTCTCATGAAACCAATAAGCCTCCTGAGGTACCAACACAGTTTACTGGACAACTTAACCAAGTTGGCCTAAGAGAATGGAAGAAAGAACAAGTTTTTTCTGAATGGACTAGTGTCCCTTGTAAAAAAACAATATTGGGATGAGTCTTATCCAATGCACTTCAAACCGAGGCAACTTTCAGGGCACCTCTAGTACCCCTTAAATTTAGTGATAGAAGTAATACTACTTTGATCTTCCAAGGGCCTTCAATTCTCTAAGGACCCCACCTTCGGTGGAAGTGTGTGGAACAATACCAAATGAGGAATCAAGTGTCAATTTTTTATGGGTGCTTTTGGTTTTTATCAGGGAAAGTTCAATGCCCAATCTCCTAGACCAAGCATACTATTTTCCGGCCCTTACATTGGATGACCTTGAACAGCTAGCCTCCCCTTTCCCAGCAACATCATTAATGAATAACTTACCAAGATAAACTGGTAATTTCATAGTTGAATCATTATTAAAGATAAAAGGGATTAAGGAATCAAGTACTGTGGAAAGAGTGGACTCCCTGTCATTTGGTTCCCTATAGCCATGTGGACTAGAAATATTACCCGACAACAATTGACTAGACTCCAGGTTACAGAAATCCCAAGACTGTAAGGAGGGCTCTGGAGTAGGACTACGTAAAAAATCCTTTACATTGGACAAGTTCTAACAAACAATGGTTGACACTGGCTCCACTCCCGTAATAATAGCTGAAGAGGTAAGTAGTGGCTCAAGGATTCCAGAAGAAAGGTTAATATTCCCTAAAAATCCATTTACATTCGAGGGTGGTGAACAACTTTTGTAGTAACACTCTTAAGCCATGCTGAAGAGTTTATTACATCTCTTTCCCAAACATATAGTATATTAAAAAAAACTAGACATAACAAACAAATATTACCCAAAACAATGGTCATGCACTCCATAGAGATGGGATCATCACTGTCCTGACGAGCCACATCGATACCATAAAATCCCATCTCCATGGAGAAGTCTGGAGAACTATAGAAAGTATCAGTTTCTTCTTATACATTATCTTCAACAACAAGGCCTTTACAATATCTCCCAAGGTTTGAATTACTTCTACAAATGCTACATCTAAATGGAATCCCAAGATAATCTAGTTTTTGTAAGATGTGTTTTCCCCTCCACTCTATATCTAAATACTCTGACATCTCCTGGTGAATGTTTATTTCAACTAGTACCCTACCAACTTTTCTAGTAGAGGCCAAGAGATTTACTTTGTCAACCATAATAAATTTTCCAAGGGAGTCTCCAATTCCCACCAGCGCTTCCTCATTCCAAAAATACAGTGGAAGTCTTGGTAATAAAACCCAAATATGGAGAAAGCAAAAATATTTTGTTTCTGGATTGAACGCTACCCAACATATTTTTAACATAAGACTGTTATTACCATCAACCCATTTCCCATCTACCAGGATAGCAACATCTTCAATACATTTGCACAAAAACCCTATCCAGCCTTTAGTTAAGAATTATACCTCAGGTATATATCCTAAGACTAGATGCCAAATCCGCTCCAACCAGACCAATAACTTCTCTGCACTCATATTAGTGTATGCAAATCTTCCAACTATACCATAGATTTCCATCCTACAAGTGTCCTCTAGGCCTATATCTGAGCCTAGGACCATTCTTTTGATAGATTTCTTAGCCGCCCACTGTCTTTGTCCCTTACAGAAAATATTAGAGCCCTTCGATTTAAGACTACACGTTGTTGATACAGTTCCTCTCTCGGATATTTGATGACTAAACCCCAACAATGGATTCTGAAACCCCATATTAGGCTCAGACAGTGAAGGTATGTAAGTATCTAAGGAAGGCTCTAGACCAAGTTCCTTGCTAGGACATTTTTTTTGTAAAAATGGCTCTACGCCAGAACAGGAACCATCAGTTTGGTAACTTTATACTACCTCTCCATTAGTATGTACATTAGTTACTTGCACCACCTACAAAAGTACATCAACTGGATCATTCATTAAAATATTAACTTCCTCTCCCCGGCAACGACGCCAACTTGTTATCACTCCAAGAAACTCTTTGGGGTTGTAGGCCAAAGATGCTTGGTAACTTAAAATATGAATAGGTTTATGATTTTGTTGGGATAAAATGGGATAAATGACCTACTAAATCATATCAATACATTCAAATAATATATAATCGGATGAGACAGTGCTTTCAAGAATCAATGATCAGATGAATAGCTTAACAATGGATGAAGAATACTATACTTACTAACTAGATCACACATGTGATGGGTCGGATAAGATAGTGCAGGTATCACTATTAAATCAAGATTATGAGTTGAATAATGAGATGACAGTCATTGGCAACTAAAACAAACTTGAATCAAAGTGAAAATTACTATTAAGTCAAGCTATGAACTGACTAATGAGATGACAGTCATATTGCAGTTAAGATAACTTGAATAAAAGCATAGAAGAAGTAAGAAATGACAATCTGATATTAATAGAGAAAGAAGACTATGATCTCTATTACATATCTATGCCAGTCTATTACAAAGAAGCATGGTATTGTATCCAGAAATCCATCAGTCCTATGACTGAACCCCCACCTTTCTTCAAAAATCATGATTTAAATAACAATCATAATAAAATAATTGTTTGTTGATTTGTTGGAAATAACATCAAATAAAAATTATAAAATAAAATCAATGATTGAAACTAGTTGCAAATATCTCAAATTGCTTGAAGGTTGTTGGTAAAATCTCCTTGGATTTGTTGGTCATGTCTATCATTTTCCATTTGTGTTCTGTGGATGTCCTTTGACTGCCATTTGTTCCTTATTTGCTGCCTTGAAATCTGGAAATACTTCTTCATCTAATTTCTTGCCTGGAAATCTCTTCGCATGTTGATTTTACTCCTTAAAGTTTGAAACTGTCATAAAAAATGAAAACAACTTGAATCCACCACTGCCACCTGTTGTCATTTGGATGCTCAAAAAGATGCTGGAAAATCTCTCTCCTCCTGCAAGTTCATTCTCATAAAGATTTGCATCAACACCATTTAGACTAAATTCTAGATCAAAACCACCTTTTCTTCGCTCCAAATTGTAATAAGTATAACAACTGCTTCATGGAAACTTGTTATAGAATTCAAGCCCACAACACCAAAGGTATGTGCGAAGTCCAAAGATGGCTCCATATGCAAAAACATAATCAAGGCAATTCACATCAATTGAGATATAAACGCCTTACACACCTTCCCCAGGTTTCAGATTCTCCAAGGTTCTCTGTAAGAGCCCGCACGACTAGATGAGATATTTGGATGATCACCACCTAAAACCAATGGATGAAGTGGAGGCTCCTCAATTACAAATTTTACAGAGTCACCTCTCATCTCCAATTCCACAATCTCGCATTTCTTGAATTGGAATATCTCCAGCATGTGGTAATAGTTTACGGTCTTTCAATTCTTTCCCTTTAACACTTGGATCTCAGCTTACACCTTGGAAACCTCATCGTTGCCTGACTCTGAGAGCTTTCCTTTGCAATATTTTACATTGTAGCCATTGATTGTACTAGGTGTTTCTTGAACACAGGGTCTTACCTTGTCCAGATATAGACTTTAAATGATAGTGTCTTCACATGTGGATTCGTGGTAGATCAACTTCTTACCGTGGAGGAGAAAATCCAATTTTTGAATGGATCCTAGATGAAATTCCATTGCTTTAAGGATTTCTTGGATCTAATGATTGTGTCATAGTCGGTTTCATACTTTCATAATAAATGGAAGAATCCAAAGGAACTGAGTTGTTTAAAGCACTAGGCATGAAAAAACCAAATGAACATGTTGGAAATGGCAAGACGACCTCTTTATTAGCATTCCCAATATTGGGAATCTCCTCAACGCTTCTCCAACAATTCTCAAATGCTATGGAGCAATTTAGAATCAGTGGCCCTGGTGCAAGTGAACGATTTTGTTTTAATGAGTAGTGCTAATTAGTTGGTTGTATGACTTCTTATGTTCGGTTCTTTTCAGATGGCACACCCACTCCAAGCATAACAGTTCCTGAATTTCTCATAATAGCCTTCACATATTTCTGTATTCTCTTGATTTCCTCTAAGATAGTTAGATTACCCACTTCATATACAAATCAACTATATGCCATCAACATAATGGGAACTCGATCTCTGTCTCTCCTCGTGGCACGAGCTAAATGATGAACATATGTGCAATCTTCTCCGAGACYTGGTTGTGATTCATTTGTATTATCGACGTGTAGAGCATAAGGATGCCCCTCCTCCTAGTGGCTTCATGTTATGCTTTTGCGCTGGCTTTGATTCAATTTGTATGTTCTTGTTTCTATGTAGGTCGCATGGAGCTGAAACAAGGGAACAAGAGCAAGCCTTCGGGCCCAAAATTTAATAAGCACATTCAAATACCAACATAGGATTTTCATATGATAAAAAAATATCGTTGATACTCTGGTAATTGAATGCTTAGTACCTCGGTGTTTCCCTTGCTGGTAGTGAATGACATTTATCTATTTTGCCTTTGAATGCTCAGAAGTTTTGATTTGTATAAGTGTATAACAAGTGGTCTACAACTTGTCGCTGGCCTCAACACTTGGGCGCTCATTAGACACTTTGCTCGACAGCTGCAAGCTTTGTTTGACTGATAGTCTTTCGTTTGATGTTGATCTTGAGTCCCAAAGATTCTCACTCTTTGTCAATAATTCCTCGAGGTGTGCATGCATAGGACATATATGGTCACTATAACAATTGTCGAAGTTTCCTTTTGATATTTACAATAGTAAGTGCTTTCATTAGCTTACCTGCTGTGGGGAGTATGCCTTAACCATTGAAACCTAAGGCTTTCACCAGCTAACTTCAACTTCACAACATACGTTAGCTGTTGAAAAGTTTTTTCATGAAATATTGAAAAGATCTTTTGAGGATCAATTTATTTCTAAGATAAAATCTTAAATCCTATGTTTTGATACTTTTAAAATCTAAAAATTTATAAGGAATCTTATTAATGACCACGCTATCACCTACAAAGTGAAAAATGTTGACTGATTCATTTTGGGAGCTAACATTTGGCTCCAACTGGGATGGATACCTCCCTGTGAGGTCACCAAGAACCTAGTAGTTCTAGTCGCCTTTAGCATTGGGCATGGAGTCATCTGGCTTGTGCAACTGATCTTCGAAAACCTATAGCCTACTCTGCTTATTCAACCAATAACTAAAAATAACCTATCTTCTTGTATGGTGAGCTTATTCTTCTGCCTACTGCTACTCTAACCAACTATATTGCCTCTTATCGAGTGAAGTGATGCTTCCAATGAAGCCATGTAAGGAACTGATTTACTAACATCATGCTAGATCTTGACCTGAAAAACAATGGAAGCCATATCATGCAGAAAAGAGGTTTGAACAGATGATAAAGACAATCTTCTTCTGACAGAAATATTTTAACATCTATGTGGCTCATAGACTCCAAATAGTCAGTAAAAGAGTTATCAAATTCACAAAGCAAAACCTCTTTAGACTGCGGATCCAACTATAATTTGAAATGATGTTGAAGGCTTCCTTTACTAATCTCACTGTTGAATGCAGGCTGCTCGAGATCTATTGGAGAAACATATAAGATGGACTGCTGATATGAACTTTTCATCTCCTTTATAATCCATTTCTAGTTTATGTTGATGTGAAAGCACATCATCATGAAGATCATTAGAGATATGATGTAGATGATGAGGGAGATATTCTTCTCTATTTACATTTTCAACCTGAGAATGTAATTTATATTCTTCACAGCAATTATTGAATGCAAACTCATCTAAATAGTACCTTTTACAATGTTCAATGAATACTTGGTGAAAATCCTTCAAGGATGAAATACTGGAAGGAGGTAAAGAGAAATACCACTGACGTGCATCACCATACAAGGAATACATGAACATGTTCATACGAACATATTCATGCTGCAGATCTAATAGATCCATGCACTCATGAAACTTGAGGAGGTGTTCTGCAAGATTGTCTTCTTTGGTCTCTTTGAAGATAGGCAGAAAATGTCCCCATTCCGACATATCAGGTATTGGATGTGGGAAACTAGGAATTGAAGAAAAGTCAAGAGGTGAAAACCTCCAAGCCAAAAGGGCAGCAAATGCTTTTGACATTTGAATATCGTGGAGTCGCCACTGAATTCATCCTTCATGGAGTCGCTAGATAGATGATTACAACCGAATATATTTCCAGACTTTGTCTATCATCAAAGATGAATCTTGTCGTCTCCCAAGGAAGCTGAGCTTCAATCTCCTCTCCCCGACAATGACGCCAATTTGTTATCACTCCAAGAAACTCTTTGGGGTTGTAGGCCAAAGATGCTTGGTAACTTAAAATATGAATAGGTTTATGATTTTGTTGGGATAAAATGGGATAACTGACCTACTAAATCATATCAAGACAGTCAAAGAATATATAATTGGATGAGACAGTGCTTTCAAGAATCAATGATCATGTGAATAGCATAACAGTGGATGAAGAATACTATACTTACTAACCATATCACACATGTGATGGGTCGGATAAGATAGTGCAGGTATCACTATTAAATCAAGCTTATGAGTTGACCAATGAGATGACAATCATTGGCAACTAAGACAAACTTGAATCAAAGTGAAGATTACTATTAAATCAAGCTATGAACTGACTTATGAGATGACAGTCATATTGCAGTTAATATAACTTGAATAAAAGCATAGAAGAAGTAAGAAATGACAATCTGATATTAATAGAGAAAGAAGACTATGATTTGTATTACATATCTATGACAGTCTATTACAAAATAGCATGGTATTGTATCCATAAATCCACCAGTCCTATGATTGAACCCCCACCTTTCTTCAAAAATCATGATTTAAATAACAATCATAATAAAATAATTGTTTGTTGATTTGCTGGAAATAACATCAAATAAAAATTATAAAATAAAATCAATGATTAAAACTAGTTGCAAATATATCGAATTGCTTAAAGGTTGATGGTAAAATATCCTTGGATTTGTTGGTCATGTCTGTGATTTTGCATTTGTGTTCTCTGGATGTCCTTTGACTGCCATTTGTTCCTTATTTGTTGCCTTGAAATCTAGAAATATTTCCTCATCTAATTTCCTGCCTGGAAATCTCTTCGGACGCTGATTTTACCCCTTAAAGTTTGAAACTGTCATAAAAAATGAAAACAACTTGAATCCAACACTGCCACCTGCTGTCATTTCGATGCTCAAAAAGATGATGGAAAATCTCTCTCCTCCTACAAGTTCATTCTCATAAAGATTTTCATCAACACCATTTAGACTAAATTATGGATCAAAACCACCTTTTCTTCGCTCCAAATTGTAATAAGTATAACAACTGCTTCATGGAAACCTGTTATAGAAGTCAATGTTGCAACACCAAAGGTATGTGCGAATTCCAAAGCTAGCTCCAGATGCAAAAACATAATCAACGCAATTCACATCAATTGAGATATAAACGCATTTCACACCTTCCCTAGGTTTCAGATTCTTCTATAAGAGCCCGCATGACTGGGTGAGATATTTGAATGATCACCACCTAAAACCAATGGACGAAGTGGAGGCTCCTCAATTACAAATTTTACAGAGTCACCTCTCATCTCCAATTCCACAATCTCGCATTTCTTGAATTGGAACATCTCCAGCATGTGATAATACTTTAGGGTCTTTCAATTCTTTCCCTTTAACACTTGGCTCTCGGCTTACACCTTGCAACCCTCATTGTTGCCTGACTCTGAGATCTTTGCTCTGCGATCTTTTACATTGTAGCCATTGATTGTACTAGGCGTTCCTTGAACATAGGGTCTTACCTTGTCTACATATAGACTTTAAATGATAGTGTCTTCACATGTGGATTCGTGGTAGATCAACTGCTTACTGTGGAGGCGAAAATCCAATTTTTGAATGGATCCTAGATGAAATTCCATTGCTTTGAGGATTTCTTGGATCCAACGATTGTGCCATAGTCGGTTTCATACTTTCATAATAAATGGCAGAATCCAAAGGAACTGAGTTGTTTAAAGCACTAGGCATGAAAAAACCAAATGAGCATGCTGGAAATGGTTGGATGACCTCTTTATTAGCATTCCCAATATTAGGAATCTCCTCAACGCTTCTCCAACAATTCTCAAATGGTATAGAGCAATTTAGAATCAGTCACCCCAGTGCAAGTGAATGATTTTGTTTTAATGAGGAGTGCTAATTAGTTGGTTGTGTGACTTCTTCTGTTTGGTTCTTTTCAGATGACACACCCACTCCAAGCATAACAGATCCTGAATTTCTCATAATAGCCTTCACATATTTCTGTATTCTCTCAATTTCCTCTAAGGTAGTCATATTACCCACTTCGTATACAAATCAACTATATGCCATCAACATATTGGGAACTCAATCGTTGTCTCTCCTCGTGGCACGAGCTAAATGATGAACATGTGTGCAATCTTCTTCGAGGCCTGGTTGTGATTCATTTGTATTATTGACGTGTAGAGCATAAGGATGCCCCTCCTCCTCGTGGCTTGATGTTATGCTTATGTGTTGGCTTTGATTTGATTTGTATGTTCTTGTTGCTATGTAGGTCGCATGGAGCTGAAACACAGGAGCAAGAGCTAGCCTTCAGGCCCAAAATTTAACAAGCACATTCAGATACCAACATAGGATTTTCATATGATAAAAAATGTCGTTGATACTCTGGCAATTGAATGCTTAGTACCTCGGTGTTTCCCCTGCTGGCAGTGAATGATATTTATCTATTTTTCCTTTGAATGCTCAGAAGTTTTGATCTGTATAAGTGTATAACAAGTAGTCTACAATTTGTCGTTGGCCTCAACACTTGGGCGCTCATTAGACAGATATGGTCACTATAACAATTGTCGAAGTTTCCTTTTGATATTTACAACAGTAAGTGATTTCACCAGCTTACTTGCTGCGGGGAGTACACATTAATCGTTGAAACCTGAGGCTTTCACCAGCTAACTTCAACTTCATAACAGACGTTAGTTGTTGAAAAGTTTTTTCACAAAATATTGAAAAGATATTTTGAGGATCAATTTATTTCTAAGATAAAATCTTAAATCCTATGTTTTGATACTTCTAAAATCTAAAAATTTATAAAGAATGCTATTAATGACCATGATATCACCTACAAAATGAATAACATTGACTGATTCATTTTGGGAGCTAACATCYGTGGCTAAGAAACTGCGACTCGGGGGCATCTAATCCATCAAAATCACCTGGGGATCGCACCTGGCCTGAGCCACGCCAAACCTTAACATGGCTGGATTTTTTGTCCCCGCAAGTTTTGAACAGGTGACTTTTACATCAYAGAGCGCCTAAACAACACACTTCGTCACCGACTGTCCTACTCCTTGGGGACATTTTTTTYTACTTTTTAAATGTGAGGCTAATTCTTATTAATTATTTTTATTTTTATTTTATAATAATTCAATTAAGTATTTTTAATGTCTAAAATGATACGGTTGAGCTATAAGATAGTATATTGCCATAACATTTATATGATGATAACATAGTATATTGCATTGACAATTTTACATGATCGATGATTATTATTTTATTATTTTATTATTTTATGTGTTAAAAACAATTTTATTTATTATTTTTAATTTTATTTTATGATAATTAATCAAGTG
Organism: Picea mariana; assembly: GCA_032191745.1. Lineage (NCBI taxonomy): Eukaryota > Viridiplantae > Streptophyta > Pinopsida > Pinales > Pinaceae > Picea > Picea mariana. Next base: position 30,741 of record JASDQU010589585.1, read on the forward strand.
TTCTTTGGGTTAAAAATTTATTATTGATGTTATAAGAGAATAAATTTTATTGATACTTTTTATGTGATGATGATGTTGATGATGATTACCCTTCATTAAAATTAATTTTGGTAACTTTAAAAAAAAATTGAGAATTAATTGATTTGATTTAAAGTTTCATTTTTATACTAGAAAAGATTGGAGAAAAGCTTTCTTAAACATATATAGTTTCGATGAGTTGCTCATTTAGAAAAATCTATATTATTAGAAAAAAAATGTAATTAATATTTAATGTGACATATAGAAGATATTATTAAAGAAATCATTTTTGTCCCCTACCATCTTATCACAAAAATGACATATTCGTTCATCCCAATACATTTTAAGAATTATCTACCACTCTATTTATTTCTCTCTATTTTTACATTTATACTTAATCATAAATAATTATTTTTTATTATTTTTTAATTTTTTTACTCATTAATATATTTATTATTTTAATATGAAAAATAACTTCAACATTTTTATAAATTTTTATAATAATAATAATAATCTATTTTAAGGTCACTGCCAAGCCATACATCAAATTGGTGTATGAGACCTCTTCTACCCAACAATTTTACTGATAAAGTCTAGAGAGGTATGCATACCCTACCTCCTCTGGATTTGAACTTATGACCTCTTAGAAAGAAACACATGTTCTTTACCATTAAACCCACTCAAATTGTATATATTATTATAAATGATACATTTTTGATACTATATATAATATATTATAATATATAATGATATATATCTATTAAAATTAATAAAAATATTATATTTAATACTTCAAATTAATATTATATAAATAAAATATATAACTTTCTACATATTAATAAAACTAAAATGAATAAGTTAAAAAACCTTCAAATTACAACACGGATCATGTCCCATCCACATTACACGGTGACTTTGGTCATTGAAACTAATCTGAATATGGAACCCACATACATTATAATGACCAATATGGAGAGATGACTTAAAGATACTATCTATGTATGATGTGAATTAGTTGTCGCTTACCTTTATGTAAAATTAAGGGGCCCATTTAAATGATATGGGAGTTGTAGATCTTTCTTAAGGAAATAATATTTAAAAAATATATTATGCAACATTAACATTAAGGGGCTCAAAGATTTCTAAATATATTGAAGGAAATAATATTTAAACAATATAAAGCATTGGTCTCTCACATCCAAGTAATCTAAATAAATGATTATTCCTTTGTATAGAAATATTAAATTCTAAATAAATATATTTTATAATATAATCTTGTGACAAAGGGAGAAGGGGACAGGGTGATAGTCTAATTCATTATGTTTGATACTTGTAGATGAAACAAGTGGGATTGCAATATACACCTCTCAACCACTTGAGCTAATTTATTAGGATTTTTTTCAATGGAATATACATCTTGTGAAACTCTCCAAGTACTCATAAGGGATGACAGTCGAGGGACTTTACTTCAAGACCTCATGCTTTCAATACACAGTGCTCAACCACTTGAGCTAACCCACCATGATTTTTTTCAATGAAATTCACATCTTGAGAAACCCTCCAAGTACTCACAACGGAAGACAACCCAGGGACTTGACCCCGCAACCTCCTGCTTGCAATACACATCTCCCAACAACTTGAGTTAACCCCTCTAGGTACTTCCCCTCATTTCAAATATGGTACAAGAAGTAAACCGACTAGTTGTAGTTTTGGCAACCTAACCCGACAGGGACATGGAGTGAGTCCCTCATAGAGATAGCCAACCCAGGGACTTGAACCTGAAACCTCTTGCTTGCAATACATAGCTCTCAACCACTAGAGTTAACCCACCGAACTATATATGTTTTTTGTATTTATATTGTTATGATTAATAATAATGAATTATAAAACTTGTACTAATATAATATAAATATTACTTCTCTCAACACTTTATTTATATCGTATTACTTCTCTCAGCACTTTTTTTTATAATTAGTAATAATAAAATTTAATATATATATTTTTATTAATTCTAAATATTTCAAAACTTTTGATTATATATATATATATATATATATATATATATATAT
>JASDQU010589585.1:32916-50883 GCA_032191745.1 Picea mariana
TACAGATATTAATTAATATATGTAAAGTAAATATAATATCAATGTTATATGATGTTATATGTTATAATTTGCAACTTCAACTAAAATCATCTTTTATATATATATATATATATATATATATATAATTTATTTTTTAAATAAAAATACATATTACCTTGTCTTAGCAGAAAAATTGTGTGTATGAATGTACATGATAGCATGTCAGTTGTTTTATCACCGTATAGGAAACTAGCATGCATGGACAGGACAATTGTTCATAGTTCCAAAACTTTAGGAAAAATCGACAACTGTCAACATACAGACAAGGGGACTTGCCACTTGTTCTGCCACTAGCGTGGAAATTAGAATAGGCGGTGGACTGATTGCCCCGACAACCTATCGGACCTGAACATATCGAACCTGAAACAGAGACTAAGGTAGGAAATTTTTTCAAAAACTTAGCCATTAAACCAGAGAAAAAAACCTGCGAGAATGTTGTACATGGGGTGAGCCCGAGTGTCCATCTTGGCATAGTCTGAAGGTGAAGGGATGGCAGCATGTCGGGCAATGAATCTTCTCAGGCTCGCTTGAAAGGGAATCATACAAAGCATCCAGATGTTTCATGAAGAAACTCTGGTGGTGTTGTTGCTCTTCCAGGTCCCTTCTCATCTCAAAGATTAAGGCCAACTGGTCTTACATTAGTCTGTAGGATTCTGAAGCTGGGTGACTATGATCATCTTGAGCCTGGTCTTCATCTATGGTGGCATCAACCATAAGACTGTGGATCTGAAGATTGAACCAATAAAATATTTCTGGAGGGAAATGGTTCAGTGGTAGTGAGTGCAACAGGAGGCTCCTAGAAATCAGATTGTTTCCTCCTAGTATCTGTTGGATCACCAACGAGATCCCCTTTTGTTATAACCCTAAATTTATCTACACATGCATACATGGCATTTGGCCGTCTTACTTGCATTTTTTGCCAAGTCATCATTGAGTTGCTCTACTTAAAAACCCATTTTTTGAAGATGTACACGTACTACACCAATACTTACCATGTACATATGATTTCTTCACCACTACAACCCACGTGCGTACGCATGTTGCACCACTATAGCCCGTGTATACTTGCAAAAGTTGCAAAAAATAAAAATTTGCAAGGAATTCATTGAGATTACAGGCTATTGGGTAGTTTTCCAACTAATCCACCACCTATAGCCCATCACCCAACCAAATAACCATCCTTTTGTCATATAAAAGGAGGTTTTGTGGTTTCATTCCACATATATACATAAGAACATTGAAACTCTTCCAATTTCACATCCCCTCCTTGCCCCAAGTAATTGCAGCCCGTTTGTGAGAATTGCCTCAGAATTCCCCAATTTTCCCTTATTCCTCCATCAGAAACCCATTTTACTTCCCAAGAAGAAGGTTGAGAGGAGAATCCATATGAAGGTGCACTTGGAGCTTGGTGAAGAGGATCCCGGACCAGGTTCGTCGAACAGTAGCCATCTTTGGTTGTAAGTGATCATTGTATTATTAATAAAAGAAGTACTTTTTATGCCCCAAATCATGGCGTGTTGAATGTTTCTAATGGTTTATGTTTTAATATTCTAACGTCTAACCTTGATTTGTATATGAATTTCATGCTTGTAGTTTTATATTTGTCTATCTTTGAATGCAGGCTAGCCTTGGGAGGAGACGTGCAGTCAGCGAAGCTTTCAAGCGTGAGAGGATCATCATCAGACGTGGATTACAGGTATAGTTACCTGATCCTTCTCATATTTTCTTTTCTTGTATGAATCTTGGGTATGTTTGGGGTATTTATAAAAGTAGTTTAATTTTAGACAGTTTTGATCTTCCTACATTATGAACCCTAGTGTAGGCTTAGGGGGTTTTTTCCTACTAGCACATGCATCTTGAAGAGTAGTATGTGCCCACTTGGGCCTCTGCTCTGGCTCTAGAACTGCATTTGGATTCTCTAACTCAACACCTGACTATACTGACTCTGAATCTCAATCATATGAGTCCTCTGAATCATAACTCTCGTTTGAACAAGAGTCAACATGTGCATGCTCATCATCTCAGACAAGTGGAAGAATGAAAGTGTCTGCATGCAGATGTTGAGGTACCTACGAGACACTTTACTTGAGATGGACACTACGCTCAATGATGAGTTAGTCCAAGGAAATATCAATAATCCTATATCCCTTCACGCAGTCAGGATATCCAACAAAAATGCACTCAGTGCTCTATGGATCAAGTGCCTTCCTCTTTTCAGAGGGAATCCAGGTCAATGCACATGAATCGAAAATGCGAAAGTGGGTCACTTCTAGTTTGAGGCCGCTCCAAGTCTCATAGGGGTCTTATCCTTGAAAGATCTATGGGGAGATTTGTTTTATATGTATGTTGAAAAATTAAGTTCTTCAGCCCATAGTCTCTGTGGTAGTGAATTTTCATGCAGCATGCAAGATGCCATCTCCTTTAGAGATCTGTCTTTTCGCTTAGCAACTCCGTTTTGTTGTGGAGTATAGGGAACTACGTGTTGCAATTGGATCCCTACCTCATGGAAAATATTATGGATCTCATGACTTACATACTCTCCCCTATTATCAGTTTGGAGGAATTTTATCTTCTTTCCAGACTGTATCTCAGCAAGGGCTTTGAAATCTTTGAGGTGTTGAAAGATCTTAGATTTTTTCCTAAGAAAGTAGATCCATGTAAAACGTGAGAAATCATCAATAAAAATAAGAACAAACCTCACTTTTTTTATCGATGGATGCGGAAAAGGACCCATAAGGTCATTTTGGATCAGACCTAAAGGTGTGGAGGCTCTCTGATACTTTCCTTTGTCGAATTTCTCTTGAGGGTGTTTTTCGAGAACGCACAAGTCACATTCTCCCTTGGAGAAATGGATGTCTGGTAGACCATAAACCAATACTTTCTTGCTAAGATGTTGCATGTATCTGAAATTCAAATGTCCAAACTTTTCATGCCATATCCTACTACTTTCATCAACATGAATAAGCAGTAAAGCAGAATCAAGTTCAATGAATTCAAAAAATGTATACAATCTAGACTGATGATTTACCTCACAAGTAGAAACCCTGGAGTTGGTTTGCATGTCATAGATGTCCATAGAATTTGGTGTGAATATGAATTTCTTTCCAATGTCAGAATTCGTCATCTGATACACGAAGAGAAGGTTGACGAAAATTTTGGGAACATGTAGCACATTCTCGAAGCTTCTGTTGGTGAGTTCAATCCTTCCTTTGTCGGTGACTTTGACAAAAGAGTTGTGCCCCATAAGAATAGGGGGAACTTTGCATGAATCCAATGAAGAATATATTTCTTTTTAGGAAGCCATGTGATGTGATTCTCCTGAATCAACGATCCAAGCATACAGAGACGAGTTGATGGAAATCAAGGCATGGCTAGAATTGCCTTTCTTGGGGTTCTAATATTTTGTCTTCTTCTTTTTAGCACCCTCGGGGATGCGATCTCCAAGGTTTTTTTATTGAAGTATTTGAGTCATTATATCTATTTGTTTTTTCATGCATGTGGATTCTGGATGGAATCCTTTGTGACTGTATGTGCATTTCTCCCCTTTTCTTCTCTTTTCCCCTTTGGATCCAGAGGCATCCGTGAAGGGTTTTGTGTACCCTTCCTTATTCGGATGTGCATGAGATTTTTGTTTGTATTTATATTTATATTTATGATATTTGTGGCTTCCATATTGCAAAGTGAGCGCATGTGCCCTTGGGCCTTTGATTTTGGCCATGTTGATGAGCTTGGTTTTCTCTTGTGTCAGGGATTCGATAAAGTCCTCAAGAGAAGGCATCTTCCGGGTGGCTCTAGAGGTGAATATGATAGAATGGAATGCAGATATGAATACAAAGAATTCAGGACCAATATTGGAGAGAATGGTGAGAACCATTTGTTTCTCCTCCTTCGATTTATCAACCCCGCAAGCTTTGAGTTGCCACAATAAATCCTTGAATTTTGTAAAGAAATATTGGATATTCTCGAAGATTTTTTGATCCAATGTGAGCAGTTCCACCTCCATCATGTGTCCCCTCATCTCATCCTATTTTCCAAATATCCCTTATAAGGTGGTCTAGGCTTCATTGGGAGTCTTACAAGAAGATATATGAAAAAAGAGATCGGGAGAAATAAGACTACAAATTGTTCTGAGTGCCTCATCCATGCGATTTAAATACTTGGATTTTTATATGGATGATGTGGGTTTTGTAAATATATTTAAGGTTAACCTGTACAACCCTCTGGTTCGGATATGTATGGCTATTTTATCCTTCCATGAAAAGTAGCTGTAAGGTGTAAGTATGAATTCTTTTTGGAAATCCCTCTTTCCATTGTCTTCAATCTTTTGTTCCTGCAAAACAAATTGGTGTAGATTTTTCGTAGCAGTCCGTTGGCTATGATACCATGTAAATGTGTTGAACCTGCGTATAATATATCTATCTAGAAATTACTACACACATTTTCAGAGAGAAATTGAGAAACGAGAAGAAAGAGAGAAAGAATAGAAGAATTCTCATTAACCGTAATGAATAATGAATAATTTACACATGATATACTTTGTATAACTCAATGAATGTGCATTGGATGAGAACCAATGCACCATAGTGGTGGTATAGACTAATCTAGAAACACACCATAAGTTACAAGAGTGAACTTCCACCTAGTCTATTCTATCAGGCAGTTACGGGAGTGAACTGCCACCTAACTGAGTTAACTAGTCAACTAGTATTCAATTAACTTATTGAACAGAGAGTAGTGAGGATTAGATCAGGGAATAAATGGTAATGTTCTATTCTGGTGATGATCCCAAGGAAAGTGTGCATTAGTTGGTTATGATCCAAATGTTGCATGGTGACAAAACCAATGCATCATTTAAACTCAACTCAACTAGTCAAATTGAAGTGTCAATTGAAAGAGAATATTCTCCAGGTGGAATACTCTCCCATAAAATATAAGAAACTGGATAATGACTAATTATGACTAATAAACAAGGAGAAACCTTAGGAAAAATAAATCCTAGGTGTGTGTGAAGTAACTCTAACACTTATATGACAAATGCTCCGGTGCTTAAATATTTTACTTCCCTAGTGATTTCATATTTACAGTCGCGGTGCCTGAAGTTAAGTGTACAACATCGGTGTTGTATGTGTATGTATGCATTGGTTCTTGTGACTTATACAAATACACCAACTTTTAAACATCCACTAATACCTCCGGCCTCCCAATATTTTTTAGTTATAATCAACTTCCATTATAGTATCCGCAAAACCATATGATATCGATAACAAATGTTGTAGCGAAGGTTTTCTTGATAATTTTTGCCAATTTTTTAACACTAGAAACCTCTGCAATAACTTCCACTAAAAGGTCTTTTCCTTGTGGTGTATGGTTGGTAATTGTTCTCATAGTTGTGTAATTTCTTCATGGGATTTGTCCTTCTTTGAGGTGAGTTGCTTTAATTTTATGTTCTAACTTAGAAATGTTTTCAAAAGTTTCATCTATATTATTATGAAGCATGTCTCATCCGATGGGTTGCATGAATTATTATTAGTGATTTTGGTTTCATCAATTTTAGGGCTATACTTTGATTATATTCATGGCTTTGTGCAAATTGCACCACTTTTAGCTTTTTTTTTTCCACAGAAAAATTCATAATTTCATTAGGTAGATACAAAATTACATTTGTAGGTATATACTGACTATGAGAAAATGGCCAAGTATATATTGACTTGTAATGTAAGCACATCCATTAATGAATTTTCAACAAAATTACATCTTTTTTGTATCACCAACATCCTTCTTTTTCTTTTAGCCACATATTAAACAAAAATATATCACAACCCATACACAAAATTGTAATCATGGATCAACTAATATCTAGTCTATTATATTGTCTATACACATAAAAATTTCATCAAGAAATTTTATACTTTGGATCTCTGATAAGAAGGTGCTCTCCTATATAATTCCTTCATGAAAAGGCATATGATAGTAGTCAAAACTTCCTTCTGTTGATTGTTCATTTATATTCCATCAACCATATTCTAGTTGTGAGGCTTCTTTGGAAAGCCTATCAGCCAGTTGGTTCCTTTCCCTGTAAATATGAAAAAAATATTTAGAGTCAAATAAAGTAATAATCCTCACAACTTCTTCAAGAATTGGCACAAGATGATAAATGTGACATCTTTGAAACCTCTTCACCCAGTTGATGATTAGTAAAGAGTCCCCAAAGACCTGTAATGTTTTTCATTCATTTTCCACCACAAATAAAAGCAAGAGTTTTAAGGCCATAATCTTAGAGTAATTATTTGAATGAGCTCCCAACCCAGCCTTGAGAAGAAAAAAATGTCGTGTGGAAAAGTATAGACAACCACCCCCACCAAGTAGTAATTGGTCTCCCGATGCAACCCCATAGAAGAAATACCACAGTTGATCCTTATCTATAATTTCTTCTTGTATCACCCAAAGACTTCCAACACCCACCTTTCCTGTGGATTTGAAATGTTCAAAAATACCAAGGAAAGTAATTTCCTCAGGAGAGGGTGACTGGATCTCATCCCAAAATATTGATGAGTTTTGTGCCATCCAAATCCCCCAAGCAAGAATGAAGAGGAAAGAGTTGTTTTCCTGAGGAGCCCTTGCCAAAAGACAATATTTCAAGGCATACTCAAAGGTTAAGCTTTTCCATCGACCAAGGGAAGTGAGAAATTTGTTTGATTATTCATGTTATCACATAAATCTTTCTATGGGCCATAGGGCGACCAATCCTTTTCTTACACGAGTATCAATCTCAATTTCAAAGCGCACCTTTCAGAGCGACCCATTCCAGACTCGAATCAAGCAAATAGGCGAGTTCATCTTCCAACGGCTAGGATTCCATTTGAATTTTAGATCGATGGTTTGCGAGTGTTCGAAATCCAAAAGTGTGCAAAGTATAGTTCCATAGAAAAAGGTCTGAAGTTCCAAGGTCAAGAAAAGGTCAAATATAGACCGTAGATCGCATCGAGAGAGATCGACGGTGGAAAATTATCGCAAGAATTAGGAGTTCTAAATATTGTTAAAGTTGTTTGTCAAAGGTCGGAAGCCCCAAAAACTGAAGTGAGCAGGAGTCATCCGATCCAAAGGGATGCGTGGAGCCAGATCTGAGCTACAGAGAAAGTCACTTCAGGAAATTTGAAATGAGAGATGCGTAAAGCCTGAAGTGTCGAAGTGGCCAAAGCCTGAAGTTCTGAAGCACTCAAAGGTGGAAACCAGGGTCATAGCTCAAGGTCACAATAATGAAGGGGTGATGAAGAATGAGCTGGAACCTAAGGCTCGATATTTCAGAAGAACAAAAGAGGAAGGTTGTGGGTTTCATAGGACCTGTAATGTAGAGACGCCAACAACACACAACAACCCCTGAGCATTTAGACTCGTTGTGATCCTGAGAAGAATCCGTAAATGAAAAAGGAGTGGCAGTTGATCCACTGTCTCACCCCATAAATGGAAAGACAGAAAGGACTGACAGAGAAGATATTGCCTCTTATAGGGGAATGAATGCGCATAGGAGACTGTATGTGCAGTCTAACCAAGAAGACACGTATGGCATTGGAAAAGAAGCTCGAGCACACCTCTGTTGGTAGTGGCGAATATATTTTCAGTATATAGGAGTCATTTTGACATTTTGTAAGGTTCGATGGTTAATCTAGGCTCCCACATTGTAAATCTTTGATGAAAGTTCTGGTTATCTGTTATGTAATAGTATTTGAGATATCATATTTAATATATGTCAACTTCTTTCCATCTCTCTGTAAGCGCTGTGTTAGAACACTCAAGCATGGAGGATCCAGCCGAGGGTCATATGATGTTGTTATGAAGGTTTGATTTCAGCAGTATTGTGACCAATTTTAATCCGTTTGTTTTGTTATCTTTTTCCCTCTCACACTAAAGAGCTCGGGCAAGGAAGATCTAGTCGATTTGTTTTAGCTGAATTGTGATGTATCTTTGATCATTGTGTTGTTATGAATGTGTTGTTTAAATATACTTCGGTGTCTGAAACTTTCAATCCAAGAGGATCTTGTGTTTGAGTTTTTCCTCCTTAGGCTACTAGAAGACCTGATGTCCATAGAAGACCTCTACATTCTCCTCACCAATTCTTCCTTCTATTCACCTTTAATCCAACTTATTGATTGAAGTTGATCAAGACCTCAATTGCTTGTGCATACCAGTCCATTTTTTTGAGTCAAATCGATATCATCTTGAGTCTGCACCCATTTGTCCTCTTTAAAACTATTTTTGATATACAAACTAATGGGTACTGGGCTTACTCTCTCTGCAATCAGAGAGTGGCTTCTAGTTCCAACATTTTTGGTGTCGTTGTCGAGGAACAAATTGAAGACTTTTCCCTGGGTAGAACGACAGTAAGCTTATGATTATGAAGGTGCATTAGATATCAGAACCATTGAATATTGAAGCTTTCACCTCACGAATCCACTATTTTCACTCCACTATTTCAGTTGTGTCTACCTCTAGCACACCTGAAAGCTGACCCAGAGAATCTTTCTCGAGAAGGCTTTTAGAAGCTTCTTTCTCATCTTGGAAAGTTCCCTGGGAGAACGACCACAATTAGATCTAATCTTTGATGGTGAATAAAGACCAAATGCATATAGGCTGCATATCATTCACCTGGTGACTCCATGTTTAAAGAATCGATCGGTGACTCCACTGGTCTGAAATGGAAAAATTATTGGCTCAGAGGTTTGTTCCTTTTAATTTCTCCTCTATTCCTAGTTTTCCAAATGTTGTCCCGGCGATAAATTAATGGGATGATTATATTCTGAGCTTGAGAGGAAGAAAGCATGATCATCCTAGTGAACACTTGTTTAATTTTCATATATGCATGCTTGAGCACAATTTTATTCATGAGGATGTCTTGATCAATATGTTCAGATTTTATTTAGACGAAGATGCTCGTGAATGGTGCCAATCTCTCCCTGTTGCTAGTATCCATTCTTTGAAGGATTTTCATGATGCTTTTAATTTGTATTACAATGATATTTGCATGTCTCATCTTATATTGGATGACTTTTGTAAGAATTTTTCACCCCACATTGAGAAAATGATAGAGTCTTCCTCATGTGATGAGTCTGGTGAAGGTCTTAGTGAAAGAGGAAGCACAGAGGATATTTCAGTTCATGATACAGATATTTTGAGAAGCCTTGATTATGATGAAGAAGGCCTTCCAAGCATGATTGATAATAGCACTGATGATTACATAGAAATGGATGTATCATATTCTTCCCCTTATACACCCGTTGTCTTAGATTTATAAGAAGAGATGGTTTTGGAGGAGGATTCTTCTCTTTTCCTTCAAGAGGTTTCCCATGATATATTTTCTCCTAGGGTTGAAGAGAAAAATCATGTGTATGAGCAGCTAGAAGCAATAGTTACTATTGTCTCTGAAATGGATATTTTTAATAGTTATATTCTTGATGGAATTATTGTTTTAGAGGTTGATCATAGATATGAAGGGCATCCCATTTTCTATGAGTATTCTAGTGATGATGAGAAATAAGCGTATCCTACATTTGATCATTATAAAGACACTAAGTAGCATGATAAAGAGGAGGATCCATCCATTGATATACATGAGGATATTTCTTGCCATCAGCTAGCAAATGTTATCAAAGAAGACAAAGGAGAAGTGGATCATAATCCTACATCATCCCTTCACTCACACGTGCTTACAAGAGACATCCAACCATATGTGAGTACTTGTGAAGCAGAGTAGGCTTTTTGTTACCCATTTTCTATGTTTCCTCAGTTATTCCATGAACCTATAAGGGAGTACATGGAGTTGAATTTCCTCCATTTATTGAATCCTCCCAGCTTTATCTTGACTTCAACACTGGGAGGAGGGATGAAAGATGTAATTGTTTAGTTGTCATGGTTGCATCATATTTTATCGATCACTGACATAGTCAATGAATTTCCAATTAGGAAGCTACTTGACTGGCTCTAGTGGAAATTTGCTTGCACCTAGCACTGCGTAAAAAAAACAGTTATTCAAGGGATGTACATAATTAAGCTCCTTTGGAACCCATGTGTTTTGTTTTCGTTTTTAGGATAGTGTTCTTGTCGGATTTTATTTCTCAGAAGGATATTTTTTGAGAAAGACTCCATAGCCCAATAGCTAAGGCACTGGAGCTGTGCATTCTTGGCAGCTCACAAGGAGCATGCCATCCCCTGTGGAGCCAAATGTCATCACATAAAGTTGTCTATGGGCTACAGGGTGACCCAATCCTTTTCTTGCATGGGTATCAGTCTTAATTTCAAAGTGCACCTTTCAGAGCGACCCATTCCAGAATTGAATCAAGCTAATAAGCAATTTCAACTTCCAATGGTTGGGATTCAATGTGAAGTTCAGATCGATAGTTCATGGGTGTTTAGAATCTGAAAGTGCGTGAAGTATAGCGCCATAGAAAAATATCTGAAGTCCCAAGGTCAAGCAAAGGTTAAATATGGACTGTAGATATCATCAGGAGAGATCGACGATGTAAAATTATCACAGGAATCAAGAGTTCAGAATATTGTTAAAGTTGTTCGTCAAAGGTCAGAAGCCCCAAAACCTGAAGTGAGCAGGAGTCATCTGATCCAGAGGGACATGTGGCTCCAGATTTGAGCCGTAGAGAAAGTTACTTCTGGAAATTTGAAATGAGATATGTGTAAAGCCTAAAGTGCCAAAGTGGTTGAAGCCTGAAGTTATGAAACACTCAGAGGTGGAGCCCTGGGTCACCACTTGAGGTTAAAAGCATGAAGGGGTGATGATAAAGTATTTGGCGCCTGAGGCTCGAGATTTTTGAAGCGCAAAAGAGGAAGGTCAAGGGTTTCATAGGACCTACTGTGTAGAGACGCTAGTAGCACACAACATCCCCTTGGAATTTATCCTTGTTGAGATCTCGAGAAGAAACTATAAATGAAAAAGGAGTGGTGGTGGATCCATTGTTTCACCCCATAAATGGAAAGAAAGAAAGGACTGGCAGAGCAGATCTTGCCTATGACAGGAAAAGGCATGCAAATAGGAGACTACATGCGCATTCTGATTGAGAAGACATGTATGGAATTGGACGAGAAGCTCGAGCATGCCTCTGTTGGTAGTGGAAAATACTTTTTAAGTACATAGGAGTCATTTTGGCATTTTGTAAGGGTCAATGGTTGATCTATGTTTCTACATTGTAAAGCTTTGATGAAAGCTCTAGTTATCTGTTATGTAATAGGATATGGGATTTCTTGTTTAATATAAGTCATCTTCTTTCCATCTCTTTGTAAAAGCTATGTTAGAACACTCGGGCATGGAGGATCTAGTCGAGGGTCATATGTTGTTGTTATGAAGGTTTGATTTCAGCAATATTGTGACCAGTTTTAATCAGTTCATTTTGTTATCTTTTTTCCTCTCACAATAAAGAGCTCGAGAAAGGATGATCCAGTCGATTTGTTTTAGTTGCATTGTGATGTATGTTTGATCATTGTGTTGTTATGACTATGTTGTTTAAACATACGTTAATGTCTAAAACTTTGAATCCAAGAGGATCTTGTATTTCAGTTTTTCCTCCTTAGGTTGTTGGAAGACTCAATGTCCATAGCATACCTCTACATTCTCCTCACACACTCTTCCTTATATTCACCTTTAATCGAACTTATTGAATGAAGTTGATCAAGACCTCACTTGCATGTGCATACCAGTCTAGTTTTCTGAGTTAAAGTGATATCATCTTGAGTCTACACCCATTTGTCCTCTTTAAAATTATTTGTGACATACAAACTGATGGCTACTGAGCTTACTCTCTCTGCAATCGGAGAGTGACTTCTAGTGCTAACAATTCCCACACTGATAAGGAAAAAGGACATCTCATAAAAGGGTGGTTGACGGTCTCAACATGTTCTTTACAAAGCAAGCACCATCTTGGACCATTAAATTTTTGCTTCTGAAGATAGTCTCACATTGGAATTTTATTCTCCAAAATAGACCACACTAGAATTTTCCCTTTAGTAGGACATCGTTGTTTCCAAAGTTTCCTCCACCACAAAGTAACTTCCCGCTGAAAAAAATCAACACTCAACAAAACATATCCTGCATTTGGGGTGTAAGCCCCTCTCGAGTCCCCATCCCAAAGGAGTTCATCTTCCCGATCTGTTAGATGAATATTATCTCTCCTAAGTGCCTAGATGTACCTTCCCAAAGTCTATTGTCTTCCCCCACTAGACCCAACATTCTCCCACTTTTCCATCCTTAACTCCAGATTCTTCATCAAGCTCGTGTTGATCACTTTCACCCAGAAATCCTTTGGCTTTGTCCTCTTGATATTCAAATAAATGGTTAGAAATCCTTATTGAACTCTACCAAATATTTATAACAAGTTTTTTAAAAAGACACTTTTTAACCAAATGTTTTTATAAATATATATATATATATATATATAAGGTTTTTCTAAACTATTTATAGTTTATGAATTATGTTATATATATGTGGCCTATCAAATATTTTATGTGTGCAATTAAGTGTCTTACTATCAAATTATCATAAACCATGTTACATATTCCCAAAAACCAAATCTATTACAGTATTCTAAGTCTAAGAGTTAAGCCACGAGTTAAAATTAGATTTCCTAATTGTTATGTTAGCCACGCATTCAACTCAAGACGAGTCCACATGTCAAAGAAAAAATCCATGTCATGAATATGGCCACAATATATATGATGATGTTCCCCATTTCTCACCCATTCCACCATTTTCATGCATGGATGTGCAGAGGGGAGTGCACTAAGTATTTCACAGTGCACTAACAAATTTCTTGGGCACTGTGATTTCTACACTGGACGCTACCAACTCTCCTGGGTGCTATAAATTTCACAGTGTGCTACCAAATATCTTGGGTGCTACCAACTCTCCTGGGCACTGTGGATTCCACAGTGTGCTACCTAAATTCACTACCGAATTTCTGGCACAGACGAAGTTTGCACAAAGATACACCAAAAGTGCTACCAAATGATGCTACCAGCTAGCACCTGGAATCAAGGAGTTCAAATTCATTACTCTTTTAGGTGGCTGATGATGTGGAGAATGGCTAAGATAGTAGCTAGAATCATGATAACAACTTACCACCTCTACAGGACACTTGGCATGCAAGAGGAGGCACATCAATGAAGATCAAGGGAGGAAGTGCCATTTAAATATTGTTGGATCAGTTACCAACATGTTTCCTTTTTTATAGTAGTTTGTTTATAACTTCTAGCACATGTGTTCAGTTGATAACTGTTATTAGAGAATCCGATGTGAGGAAGGCCAACTCACACCTCTAGCTATTTCCTTTCCTTTTTATTATAAACCCATGTTCCAATTGAGGAAAGGGGGTTCAAATGGTTGAGCTGAGGCTCTTGAATTGTAATATTTTTGACTCAGTAGATCGTGCTCTAATAATGTATTGGACCTGAGACCTTTTTATTAATGGAAGTTAGTTTCTCTTCATTTTCTTATTTCTCCTTACTCTGATTTCTCATTAATGGAGGATCCTTATGAGATGTTATAGCTGCATTATGATGGATGTTGGATTATGATGCTACTGTAACTATTTTCAGGGTCTTAAAGTTTGGTTTCAAGATGATCTTGTGACTGATCTTTTTCTTCACCTAGCTGCTAGAAGGATTGATGCTTATAGCAAATTTGTTCACCAAGTCTTCTCTCTATGCATATTTATCCTTAAACACTGACTGAAATTAATTAAAACCTCATTTTCTTGTGCACGCTAGCCAAGATTTCTGAGTTAAAACTTTATTATTCTAAGTCTTGTCCATTTGAACTTTTAAAAACTCATTTACATTTACAAATATTTTCATGTTACCAAGCTCACCTGATTACAGTCTAGGGTGACTTTTGGAGTGATAACATAAATGGTGTCATTGTCGAGGAATGGAAGTGAAGCTAGTTTCCCTGGGAAGAATGACATAAGATCTGACTTTTGATGGAATACAAAAGGAGGACACAAAATTGACTGTATCATCTTCCTGGCGACTCCATGATTAAAGACTCCACTGGGGAGGATATGATTGACAGAAGATGAAGAGGCTGAATTTCAAATCCAAGTATCAGTTCATTAGTCTTCTTCATGAATTTTTTTATTTCTTTATCGGCTCTTTGATTCTTTTCCCTTCGCATGTAAAGAGAATCATTTTATGTTTTGTATATTCAGAAAATCATCATCCTTATTGTATATTTCCAACTTTAGAAGAGGAAATATTACAACCTACTTGTATTGTAGATGTAGATTCGATAGATTTACCCCAATCCATTCATAAAGATGATCACTATATTCAAATTCTTTCTGAATCTGATCAGCCATGTAACCTTGAGGAAATTAAGATTGATTCTAAACTTACTCAGACTTCAGTACGTTTGGGCATTACGGTTGAACCTTGTCATCAACCTATTAACTTTTATGATCAGCCCACTACCTTTCAAATTAAAATCAGGATGATGATGTTCAAGCCTTTAAGGCTTCCCTATCTCCTTCATCCTTACCCTCTTGACTGCTTTGAATATCTTCCCTGGTTTTCTGGAGAGAATCAAATTTCAGCTGAGAGGCACTTAGAATCCTTAGAGGATTTTATTTTATCGCCAAGAGACTTGATAGAAATTTTCTTTCTAAATATTAGTTGATATTGTTGGCATCTATAGAGTCTGGGTGGAATACCCATTCATTTTGGACCGTGTTCTGATTCTTCTTCAGTTGGATCATCCTCCTTTATTCAAGGATTACCCTTTCGAGTTCAATCCTCTGTGGAATAAAGAGACTGAGTTCATTTTGATGTTGCAAAAATTATGGAAGGATCCTAAATATATAAAGGAGACTGGAAAGAAAAGACATCTGGTATGGAAACTGAAAGACTTGAAGGTCATCACCAAAGATTGGAAAAAGGACTGAAAGAAGAACAATAGTGCTCAGCTCTGTAGTATGGAACATGATATTTCTTATAGGATCCATAACTTAGCAGAGGGGTTATGTATTAATATGAAGGACACGTCATTAAAAGATTTGAAGAATGAAAGAAATAACTTGCTAAAAGAATTAGAGGAACATTGGTGCCAACAAATTCGGGCTACCTAGATCAAAAGTGGAGACTCAAATACAAAATTCTTTCATAACTATGCGAGTTACAAAAGAAATATTAAATATGTTTGGCAGATACTTGGAGAAGAGGGTCAGATTTACAGGGAACATGAGAACATTAAATCAACAACTTTGAATCATTTCAGATACTTTTACAAAAAACAAAGAGGATATGCTACCATAGATCAAGTCAGGTTGGTCGCATTATTTCCAAAAATGATGGACGACACAGAAGCTGAGGAAATTTTCAAGTCTGTGGAAAAGGAGGAATTAAAAAATGTATTTTTTTTTTTAAAGTGGACAAGAGTCCTGGCCCGGATGGCTGGACAATAGAGTCTTTTAAGCATCTATTTGATATTATCGGGGAGGACCTCCTAGAAATGGTGGAAGAATATAGACTTAAAGGATTTATTACAGGAGCATTAATCTCAACATTCATTACTTTGATCCCCAAAGTAAATAATCCTAACCCGTTTGGATATTTTAGACCGATCTCACTGTGTAATATCAGTTATAAAATTATTTCAAAGATTATTGTAGATCAGATTAAACCGATTCTGTCGAGATCACTCTCGAAGGAGCAGCTGGGTTTCCTCCAAGGGAGACATATTCAAGATGCCATTGGCATTGTACACGAGTGTATCCCTAGTATTAAAAAGAAGAATTCCAAGTCTCTGGTATTAAAATTGGATTTACAAAAATCTTATGATTGTATCAACTGGGACCTGCTACATTTGATCCTCCTTCAGATTGGTATGGGAAAAAACTTGACAAACTAGATTATGAGATGTGTGGTCTCCACTTCATATTCAGTTCTGATTAATGGTGAGGCATCTGATTTATTTAAAAGTGGTAGAGGGATAAGTCAAGGTTTCCCTTTATCACTCCTTGTATTTATCCTAGTAATGGAAGCTTTGAGTCTTATGTTGAAAGAATGTAAAAGGGAAGGTAACATTTATGGTATTAAAGTGTTAAGGAAAATAAATATTCTTCATATTTTGTTTGTTGATGGTGTGGTCATTATGACTAATGCTAATATGCGAGAATGGTGGGAAATTGATAAGGTATTAAAATGTTTTTTTTTTATCCTCAGATTTGTCTATCAATGAGACAAACTCTACCTTTCATCAAGATGGAATATCAGATCTAGAGCTGTTACCTTCTAAGGCTACTTTCCCTTTCAAGTTCATGGAGCTAGACCAGGGATTCAAGTATTTGGGTTTTTTTATTAAGTCAAGACTTCAATGTATAGAAGATTGGGGTGGACTGATTAAAATGGTGGACAAAGGATTAGTAATTGGTGCTATAGGTGGTTGTTGATAGGAGGTCACTTCACTCTTTTGAAATATGTGTTGGAAAGCCAACCAATTTATTGGTTTTCACTTGTGGTGGTCCCCTGTTATATCATGAATACTTTGAGAAAAATGATGTATAACTTTCTATTGAAAAGAAACAATGATTCACATCAGATGCATTTGTGCAACTCGAAGAAGATTGCGCTTCCTAAAACCTTTGGAGGTTGGGGCAATCAAAACATCTTTGATTTCAGTAAGCCATTGGCCACAAATACACTTTGGAGAGTACTTACTGGAGAGGGAATTTGGAATAGAGTTATATGTGACAATTATATCCACAATAAATCAGTGATATATTGGCTCAGATCATTTTCCTTTCAGCTTAATGGGGATTCTAGAATTTGGAGTGGCTTGGTTAAATTAATATATCTTATCACACACGGATTATGCTGGAACCCAGGAATAGGTCAACAAATTTCTTTGGGAAAGGATCAGATGATGGGGATGGAAAATTCCTCTTTCCTATCAAATAAACTTCTATATGATTTAAATCATAAGAATATCAAATCACTCGCCTAGGTCTAGATACACATAGAATATTAGACTCCTTCTTTCAACTAGCTAAGAAACATTGATTTGGATCTCTCTGGTGAGCTGGAAAAGGAATGGGATCATTTTATAATTGTTCTTACTAAATCAGGTGTTACATTGAATGAAGAGGAAGACAAATTAATGTGGAGTGGATGCAATGATTCTGGAATTCCAATTGTTAAAAACTTCTATTTGTGCATCATTAATTCAAAAATTTTGATAAGGATGGAGAGTTGGAGGAGATCCAATTGGAAATGGAAAGTGCAATTTAATATCAAGCTATTCCTATGGTTGGCTATGGAAGGTAAAATTCATACCTGGGACACATTGCAGAAAAGGGGTTGGGGGGGGTGTTGACGGGTGAAACAGTCCATCCGTCAACTGGAAGAGTGGAACCGGTCCAGGGTTGTCTAAATAACCCAAGCCGTTTGGTATGGACCACCCTGACGAGTTTAACGGCTCCGTTGGCCGCTCTAAGGTCTCGTAAGGAAACCAAAGAGAAAGTGATATGAGCTATATAATCTAAACTACATAAACTAGAAACTAATAAAAACTAACTAAAACAAACTAACTAATCTAACTATAAATTACTAACTACTATATGTACACAAACTACTAACTGCGATCATAATAACTCAAATCAACTACTTAATTATCAGCTAAAATCATTCTTTATTCACAAATATACAATATGGATAGATTACAGATTTGATTAAAACCTGTGAAACCAATGTATTCGCTGCATTAAGACAGCCAAGGATCTATTTTTGTCCTTTTGTATTTTATAAAACAGAAAGAAAGCTAACTGAAATTAAATATTCTAATCTGAATCTAACTGTACTGCTAATTAATTAAAAGAAACTTCTAACGAATTAACCTGGAAACGCTCCAAGTTTGTCCTGTTCGAGATGACTTCTAAG
>JASDQU010589587.1:39092-49271 GCA_032191745.1 Picea mariana
GAATACACTAACAAGAAAAATAGTTTTTTTTTTCCAATAGAAAATTCGCACAAAATTATATTAGATAATAATTTTATTTACATCATCAGGGATCCTTGATCAATAAAGACTAATCCATCCGATCCACTTGGTCTCACATAAAACTTATCAAAATAACTTGTTCATAAAGATCTTTACAAAAAGTAAACTAAGGTTAGAAGTACCAAATACATGGTAACCTTACACTAAGAACTGTTAATATATAGAATATTAACATCATATGATCAGAAAATACTTTCAAAAACCAAGCCAAATAGGTACTTATCCAAACTAACAAAAATGTGAGTATACTTGGTATTAAAGCATATCTATATGGAGAGTTGGCCCCGCATTCTCTCCATCCCAAGTGAAATATGATATTCTTCCTTTTGACGCCGAGAGAGCTTGCTTTGACAATTGATCTGCCTCCTCATTTGATTCCCTGAAGATGTGTTGAAAGCAAATACCTTGGAAAGAAACAACCAGGTCTAAAATTCTGAGTTTCCATCCTTCAATATTGATGGCTTGTTGTTTTCCTCTATGATTTAGCCAGTCAATTATCACCTTTGAGTCCCCCAAAATCTGAATATATTGGATGTCCAAGAGATTTGCAATGGTAAGAGTGGCCCAAGCTCCCAATAACTCTGCTTTTGTATTTGTTCCATCTCCACAATTGAAGTACCATCTATAAACCTGGGAATTTAAGCATTTTATGGTACCCCCTACGCCACAATTAGATCCTCCAACTATAGAGGCTCCATAAAAAAGGCAAAAGTATAACCATTAATCCACATGATCAGGTTTTGTCTTAACCTATGAAATTTAAGTGTTGTTGTGTTTTTATTGAGCGCTCCTAAAACCTTGAATACAACTGCCTAGGTTGAGGGCGATTTACCATCAAAGAGAGCTTTGTTATGTTCATTCCAAATGAACCAGCAAATCAGGACCGACAACCTTTTTGATAATTGCATGTTCATTGTCCATGATTTCATACAATCCATAAGAGACGGCCCAGCCCAAGTGAAATTAAAATTTAGTAGATGTGCACATTTAGCCTAGACTGATTTTGCAAAGGTACACTAAATGAAGAAGTGAGAGTTTTCTTTCGACTTTTGATTACAAAGATAGAAAAAACTCGGGCCTACCCAACCTTTCTTTTGTAATATGTCTCAGGTTAATATCTTGTTGTGCACAACCAACCAAAAAAAAAAATCACCTTCAATTGTAACTTCCATTTCCAAAATTTTCCCTTCCATTCACGCCACACCAAGGGCTCTTGTGTTGATATAATGGCATCATAATAGTTTTTGATAGTTAAGTTGCCATATGAGTCGCCACCAGTCCATAGAAGTGAATCTTTAGCATTTATGTGGAGAGTGACACCAGCTCTATTTAATTCCGCAATATAACTATCCCAATTTGAAGAAAGTAACCTTGTCAGCTCCAATTCCCTGTTTCTCTTCCACACCTCAGTAGAAGTAATAGGATCCCTTGCCATCGATGCTTGAGCTAAGACAGTAACCTGTTTTTGATTTATGTGAGTGATGGCCTCTTTATGGAGAAAATACATGTCGCCAATGTTGAGTATCCGATCTCTCCCAATAGTAATAAGATGACCTACACCTAGTCGCCAGCTAAGCCAATGATTGATAATGGGAATAGTGCAGGTAAGACTGGACCAAATCCTAGAAGCAGAGTTGAAGAAATGAGATGGCAGTCTAAGCTAGTTAATTATTGTTGAATTTTGCAAGTATTTATCCATTAGAACCTGATGCCAAATACTTTCCTGAGTTAGGATCCTCCATAGTGTATTTGTATTCAAAGTTGTATTGAAGTGATAAATATTTTGGAATCCCCAACCCCCATTCTTTTTTGGTCTATATAAGACCTCCCATCTACATAAATGGTAGTGTTGAGTCTCAAAATGACCATTCCATAGAATGTGGAACATCACTTTTCTAATCTGGTTTATAACTGAGTGTGGAAAATATTCCATAGACATCCAATAGACAGGTTGGCCTTCTAGCATTGTTTTGACCAAGATGTATCTACCTCCCAGATACAGCCACCGGTTTCACCATAAACCGACTTTCTTTGTTAATTTGGACACTAGCCAGTCCCAATCATCTGTGCGTTGAGACCCTGTCTTTAGGAAGTATCCCAGATATTTGAAATCGAGATATAGATCACTAAAGGTATAAGGAAGAAGTGATTTGAAAGGGGCCAATTCAACCTCTGTGAGGCCTTCATAATGAACATTGGTCTTTGTATGATTAACTGATAGACCCGAATCTTTGCAAAACAGACAAACAATTTTTTCGATTTCCCTCCATTCAATTACGCTTTCCCTTGACATAATGATAACATCATCCACAAACAAAAGATGTAATATTTTTATTAGTCTCGATACTTTTATAGTTTCTTCCTCTAAGATATTTTCCAATAATAAGCTGAGACCTTCCATCACTAATATGAAAAGTAGGGGTGATAAAGGGCAACCTTGTCGAACTCCCCTACCACTTCTAAAAAATTATGTAGCCTCCCCATTAATTAAAACTGCATATGAAGAAGATGTGACACATGACATGATCCAATTTTTTATTTCGATCCCCAATCCAATTTTGAGAAGGATCAATCTTAAATGATCCCAGTCAATACAGTCGTATGCTTTCCTTAAATCCATCTTTAATAGAAGAGATTTCAATCTTTTATTTTTTATGCTATGTAGACTCTCATGAGTTGTGCCTATGGCATCTTGAATACGCCTGCCTTTTAAAAAGCCCATATTTTCAATAGAGATTGACCTAGAGAGAAAAGGATTTAATCGATTGGTGATCGAAAATCATCAAAAGTTGATGGATTATTAGCCTTTGGGATTAAAGTCAAGAAAGTAGAGTTTAGGCCTCTCGCAATAGCACCTAATATTCTTGATTCCTCCACCAAAGCAAGGAGATCATCCCCGACTAGATCAAAGAAGAAAATAAAAAACTCGGTTGTCCACCCATCCACACCCGAACTCTTTTCCTTATTAAAATGAAACAGAACAACTTTCAACTCCTCCAATGTAACAAGGGTAAAAAAATAACTAGACTCCTCATCATTTAACATCTAAGGAAAGTATTCGATTAACTTGCATTGTTCGGTTGTATTCAGAATATGCGGAGCCTTGTAGAAATCCTCGAAATACTTGACGATTGCTTCCTTTAATGCATCATGTTCAGTTACAATGTCATTGTTCCCACTTTTAATTTCCCATATATGTTTCCTAACTCTATTGTAGCTAGCGAAATTATGAAAGTATTTTGTATTATTGTCCTCGTTGGTCATCCAAAGAGCCCTACTATGTAATCTCCATTGTTCTTCATCACCTCTTAATATCCCATTCCTTTCCAAGAAAAATAGTTGATACACATGTAACTGAGATAACATATGATTCATTTTCTATGGTATTATGATTTGAACTAGATATTAATCCTCTAGAATCGAAACTCAATATTTATAATACTTATTTATGATTAGAAACATGAATGTGATCACTTCCACTTTTTATAAATTTACTTCTTATGAGTTATATTCATAACCTACAAATAATAAATCCACTCAGAGTGAATCCTTCTATTATTTTCTTATGCATTTGAAATTGGATTTCCATCTTGGCTATAGTCTTATACGATCAACAAGCAAAATTCATGAAGGGAATTAGAAAATAGGCTTAACAAGAGGATCCCAAATGTTGAGTATTTAAATGTTGGAGAAACATCTAAACTTTTGCAAACAATCGAAATTATTATTCCAAAAGTGCTTAGTTCTATAGGAGATTTCATCACCATTCAACAATTTCAGTCAAGAAGTTGGAATGGGTCATTTGAACTTCACCATTATTCTAGCATTTGTTGAAGTCATCTTGATGCGTTTGCAGCATGTTCAAAATGAGGTTGGGCTTTCTATCCATTGCAATATTACCTCATCTTCTTATTTAGAAACCGTTCATCACGATTCACCTTAAAAAATGTCAAGGTGTGCATGATTTATACCCACGCCATTAAACGTATACCATTGTTTCAATGTGAATTTGAAAGTGCCTGCAATCCTTTGAACAAAATTTTGTAGTGAGATTTTTTTGTTAGAGTTGTGTTGATGTTGTTGTTCCAGCTTCTTGTTGTTGATGATGTTGTTGTTCCAGCCTCGTGTTGTGGATGATGTTGTTGTTCTAGATTCGTTCTATTGATGTTGATGTTTCAACTTCATGTTGTTGTTGATGATGATGATGTTACTCCAGCTCCATGCTGTATGATAATATTGAAGATGAGAAAAAATTTCGATGATTTATAGATGTGTCATTCAGTGTTCCATATGATGATGATGTTTCCCTCTCCTTCTCTTGATGATGCTGTATTGTGTCATGTCAGTAGAATTCCCTTCTTGTTAAGGGGGAGTGTTGAAATGTTGTAACTTTGAAGAACATTCTAATTATATTTGAGTTATTATTTTATAGATCAAATCCCCTTTTGCGGATTTATCATGTTGAGTCTTTCATAAGATCAAATCCCCTTTTGTGGATTGGTCAAACCGTATTTATAAAGTCGGCCCTTAGTGTTTATAAAGTGGTTTTAATCACTTCTAGGAGAAGTTGAACCTACCATGTGAAGAGACATAACCCTAATGCCTCCTCAACTAGTATTTATATGTGAGGATGGTGCCTCACTTACACACACTCACTCTCACTCATGTAGTGTGCATATATTGAAGACAGTTGCAGTTGCAGGAGGAAGGAGAAGAGAGGTGCATGCTCAGTGTTAGTTTATTCTTGGTGTTTTGGTATTAGTCTTGGCATTGTATTGACAATCTATTATTGAGGAAGTTTTGTTGGGTTTTCTCCCCCATGAGGGTTTCCTAGGATAAAATGTTATGTACCTTGTCATTGTGTTTCTTTCAATTATCCTATTTATGTTGTTGTTTTGGAAATGCATTAAATGCTCAAGTAATTTGGAATTAACCAAATAAAAACAGTAAAAACTTAACATAAAGAACACAAGATTCAAGATTATCTCTCAAAATCTATCTTTATTAATTGTATGAACTGACTACATTCATGATTATTGCATAATCTCAACCTCTACAGATTCTACAAACTCTCTCCATCCCACTAGGTCTCGCTCTCTATATTTCTAGCTACTTTTTCACCCCAGCCATTACATATTTATACCCAAAATATAGGGATTTTCTTATCTATCCCAAAATATCCCATTACCATGCATGGCATGGCCAGCTTTAGTTAATTGGTTGTTTTCCTTCTTCTACTTTTCTCTCTTTATACAACTTTTTTGTTGTTCTTCTATTTTTGGAAAGGCATACTGGCGTCCTTTGTGCTTCCTTCTCTCGCTTGATTGGTTTATCCCTATGTATGCGTGTTATCTTTGTCCTACACTCTATACTTCCTTCTTCTTCCTTTACTATGCTTACTTTCTTCTGGGCTATTTCCTTATCCTTAGGTTTTTTTCTCCCAAAATTGCATCCAAAACTACCTGTCCAACAAAGCCCAAGAGATGGAGGTAGCAGTGATGATGTTTTGTACAATATATGAAAAATGAGACATCAACAATTAAGAATCTATATTTTCATATCAAGTTTGATATTTATATTGTTGCATCTTAAGTAAATGTTGTAACTGGGACAATGGTCTTTAGAGATCTATTGTTGCTGAGTACTTTTGCTATCAAATGTTTTGAATATTGTTAGTACATTGATCATTGTGTAAATTCTCATTGTTTGGTATTAATGATGCACTTATTTACAACATTAATTTGATCTCTTCTAGGAGATGTTCTTGGTTGTTGTCTTTGTCTCGGGAAGGTTACTATGGAGGTCACAACACTAGTAAAGTGTTTCTCTTGCCTTTTGTCCTTGTTTTGTTCTAGGCAGGTTACCACAAAGGAAATATTGGTCACAACAATGGAAAAGTTTGGTTCATGTTTCCTATTTCCTTATCATAAGAATATTGTTCTTGTCTATTATTTTTTCTTGTTATTGCACTTGTTCCGAGTAGGTCACAGATGATAGCTATGAGAGGGAGCTATAGTGACGGCTGCAAGAGGCAATAGATTAGATGGTATCTTGTTTGATACATGGAGTAGACTATCCATACATGGAGTTGTATACATGACATTATACATCCACATATCAAAGGCAAAGAAAATGAAACTATAACCTTCTAGAAAGAAGGATAACTTTGTGGGATATAGAGTGTTCCACATGGAGATTGATAGTGAGGAGCAGAAGGCTCTAAAGGATGACTGTGCAAATTCCTCTAGCTCAGTTTTTCACTCTTTATATCATCAGGAAGAGTCAGTAGAGCCAATTAGTGGATCTACCTAGAGACGTTGCAGTAACCATGAAAAGGACAGCATGGCTTCATGATATGTTGCAAGATGCAGTGAGACATGAAGCTCTTCATGATACTCAGATATTATCGAGTTATATGACACCAATCAATCATATCATTGATTCCAAAACCTTCAAGTTATGAGGAGGAGCAGTTAACTCCACTGGTGGTGAGGCAAACGACCCCACCTAGTACCAGCTCAGAGGAAGCTAGAGTTCAAAGGGAGTCAACCCTCAGGTTCTAGTAGGGAGGAGCAACCTCTTAAGACAATTCATTGGAGATTAGACTTCACAGGAGATCAACAGATGCGGAGGGAGTAGATGACTCTAGAGATTGTATAGACTCAGAGGGATTCATGTTTTAGAGGGAGCATGGTACTATAGGATTGATGGATACTTGATGAGCTTAGTTTTAACCAAGAATGATGCAGGCTCAAAGTGAGCCCGATCTCAGATAGATTCAATTGGCTCAGAGGGAGGGTTGTTCATTCATATGGAGTTCTCCCTCATATTTAGGTGGGAGAGAGACATCTTCCAGGACTGACTAACAAGTGTTATGAGTTGAGGAGACTTCTAGGAGATTTGAGATTTCCTAGGAGGATACACCTAATTTAGTAGACCTTGCTACAATGATAGAGAAGGAATCCAATAAGGAGGAATGTGTATAGATTTTGTCTTAGTCACAAAGGGAGCATCTAGTGAGGTAGACTAGACAACAAATCCTACATCAGTGACAGATGGAGTTGACCTCATAGTTCGAGATGAAGGATCTTGTACAGATGTACTATGGGATTGGAGGTGTGATAGAGATCATATGGTATCTTCCTTAGTCAGGGGATACTGATGAGATTTGATATGATGAATTGCAAGTAAATGGTTACACCTATGGAGACAAATATGAAGAAGTTGAGTGATTCTACTTCAGATTCATATTTGGTGTATCCCACGATGTACAAGAAGAAGATTGGATCCTTTATGTACCTGGTTAATGCCAGGTCAGATATTTGCTTTGTAGTGAGCATCCTGATCCAGTATTTGGTTGAAGCTAAGGAAGTTCCAGTGGGTGGCAACAAAGCATGGTACAGTTGGATATGGTTTGTCCTAGGTGATGAAGTGAGGTTGCATAGATATATAGATTCCGACTGAGATAGGAGTGAAGTAGATGTATTGAGCACCTCAGGGTGTTGCTTTAGCGTGGAATCAATTACAATTTTTGAAATAAGATGGAAGTGGGATTTTGTAGCACTCAGTACAATAGAGACATATTATGTCATGTCTAGTTTTTCAGGTCATGAAGTGGTGCAAATTTAGAATCTTCTTGCAGGATTTCATCCGATACATGGTACAAAAGGGAGCAGTGAAGCTCCAATGCTTATCCAAAGATGAGAAGATTGTAGATATCCTCTCATAGTGGCCATGTTGACTTGGTTGAGGAGGATGATACACACTATTATCCATGTTGATTTGGCTAGTGATGAGTGTTGATTTTTCAATATCAAGCAAACACTCTCCCAGATTGGTCATGCACAGGGCTATGTCAGTGTTGATATGACCAAAGGGAGAATGATTGATTCACTCACGGGTCTCTGCTAGTGGTGAATAGCCCAGGTATGTTGATTTTCTCTAGGAAATAGCATTGGGCATACATTCTCCTAGATTGGTCATGCACATGGCTATGCTAGTGCTGGTATGACCAAAGGAGAATGATTCATTCACTTACAGGGCTTTGCTAATAGTGAATGACCCATAGCTTTGGAAAAACATTATCCCAGATTGGTCATGCACGGGGCTATGCTATTGTTTATGTGTCCAAGGGTAATGCCTCATTCATCCATGAGGCTTTGCTAGTGGTGAGTGGCCCAGGTAAGCATCATGCATACATTATCCCATATTGGTCATGCACAGGGCTATGCTAGTGCTGATATGACCAAGGGTAATGATTCATTCAATCATAGGGCTTTGATAGTGGTGAATAGCCTAGTTATAGTCCTTCTCCTTACAAGGAATGGATGGAATCGAGATGCTATCACATGCATATTTCAGGATGGAAGGAAATTGTAGAGATGGAACATCAATATGGCTCATGGATAACCTTTCTATGACAGAAGAAATCCAAGTATGGAGAATGTCTCCCTCGTTGAGAGGGAGTGTTGGAGATTTGCAAATTCATGCAATCATTCTCCATAATAAAGTACAAGAAGACCCATTTACACCATTACAAAATCCCTAGGAGGAATTTGAAGACACAGGAAGAGAAGTTGAGCCCGCGGTAAAATAATAAAGTAATTGAATACCCATGAACAAAAATTTGACCCCATACTGGCACCCAGATTAGTATAAATACAGGACTGGCTCATTTCATTTGGACAATCATGCAACTCCTTCTACAGTGCACACAAGGCAATTACAGCTGCAGTTTTGGTAATTTCATTATTTATGGTTTTATGGTATATTGGAGGGTGCGCCACACTTGGAGAGGCTCTTGCTTGGTTATTCTTTGTCATATTATTGAGGCACTAGGTCTTGGAGATGCTAGCCTTGGGGAGGATATTCTCTGTATGGTATTTTGGCTATATATCATGATGTACTGGTAATATCTTGGACTAAATTCTTCTATAGAAAGGTTGTTGGGTTTTCTCCCAAGGTTGGGTTTCCCAGGATAAACTCTTGTGTTCTTGTGTCTATTGTGCATGGTTAATATATCTAGATATTTTTATTTTTGTTGTATTGTTATAGTTGAGATTTTCAATGTATAGTTATTCTATGATAACTGTGATATAAATTAAATATTGTTTGTAATCATAAGGCAATAAATATCTTATTTGAGAATCATTAAAACACCAACAAGATGTGCATGCAAGTCACCATAGTAAAGAAACTTCATGCCTTGAGGAGCCTTCACGCCATTGCTTCCACCTCAACTACAATCGCCTCTTCATGACACATATTCAATGAAGCTTGAATGCAAAGGCATGCTATATTGAATGCAATTGAAAACTATATTTATGCTTTGGTATAGCAATCAATATGAATTTAAACATGGCTATTGATTAGCTTTTACAATTATGTATTTGGTAAACTATTTTTTAATTCTCACAAATGAGGTAAATTGAATTACCTACACTAGGGGAAATTAAGTCCCATCACAGTAACTCAACCAATCAAGAATTAAATATAATTTAAAAAGTAGTCAACAAATAATTTTGTTTTTACAACAAACAAAAAAAAATCCCGGGAATACAACACGAGAAACCCCTGAGTACTTCCCCGCATTTTGTGGATGGTAAATAGGGTAAACCGTTCGGCCTGATTACGGGCCTAACCTAGTGGGGACATCAAGTGAGGCCCTAAACAGGCTCATGGCTAGAGATTCGACCCCATAACCACATTCGAGAAAACAACAACATTCATCCACTTGAGCTAACCCACCAAGCTACAAAAAAAATTTAATATATGTTTTCACAAAAAATTGGAAATCTTTTGGAGAAGTGGCTAACTAATATGAAGTCAAAGTAGGTTGACTTCATATCGAAAGTTATAGTCCTTGGCGGGGTAGGGATTAATAGTTTACTTCCAACACACATTGGAATTTGTGTGAATATAAATCATATTTACATGTTATCTTTTGTCATCACTTATTTAATACTAAAAACTTTCTTTCATATTTATAAACATGAGAAATGGAATTTTGTTTAGATGATGGAGAAATGAACCTTACATCTAGACAAGGTTTTGACCTAGCAACCCAAGTGTGAGTGTATGAGTCACGAGGAATTTGGG
>JASDQU010589587.1:53697-70318 GCA_032191745.1 Picea mariana
GTTGCATTGCTTAAGAAATATATACCAGATGCTATTCATGTTATCGATTGGAATGTGATTCAGGTGGAACAAGAAGGTGTCCTGCAAGTGCATCCTGTGTGCATATTGGACAGGAAAAACAAACAGCTCCGGAATTGAGCTATAGGGCTTGTAAAGGTCCAGTGTACCTGGTACGGTCCTAAGGATGCGACATGGGAGCATGAAGATGTTATGCGGGTAGAGTACTCGCATCTTTTTGAAAATTTTGAAAAGCTTGCAGATGCAGTGGAAAGTTGCACTGAGGACAGTACAAAAATAAGAGGAGGGAACTGTAATGTCCCCAAGGCTGAGCCCTGTTGAAATCATGTCTATGAAGTATAAAGCTTACATTATGAATTGTAANGAGCCAAGTCATATAAGCTAGTGGGCTTATGTGTTATTAGGCCAGGGAGCCTAAGTGTTGAAGGCTAGGAGCCTGATTTTTTGTACATGTAATTATGCATAGTATTAATACAAAACATCTCTGCATGCAGACCGATCATGATGAACGAGTGATGGGGGACTAAGCATCCACAAAGCCTGGGTAAGGGAGAGAGGGCTGAGAGGTTGGAAGAGGGGTTAAGTTGAGGGGGCTTAAACCCTTGAGAATAATATTAAATTTTTATTCTAAAAATGATGTGTGAAACGTGTTTTCCTTGATCCCAAATCCATGGAAGTGGGAACGCATGCCTAAAAGTGCACACCAACTGATGAAGCACATGCAGCCTCATGGGCAATGTGTGTCAACCCAAGCCCATGCAATTAAAACTATTGAGTTGAGCCATGATGGGGGTTCCTCCTACATTTTTCTACCATCGACTGTCTGAACCGGGAATCTCGTATGACCTTTGCAAGAATACCCTAATGCAAATCTAAAACCAAAAAGGCCTGTGTTGATTTCTGGAGGAGCCGGTACACCCTCTGTCAAAATTGTGGAGTCTGTGTTCGACCTTCACATGAATTTCTTATCATGCATCCCTGAAACCCAAAACCGTGAGTTTGTTCTATATGGATGGTTGGGAAAATCGAATGTCCCGTAATTGTTGAGCCTGGTTGGGTTGAAGCATCTGTCTGTCATCTGTTTGGGGAACCCGTGTTTGTTGTCCCAGTTGACTGTGGCAGCCACACAGTTCTTGGCTAGGTGTGGTTTGTTGTTGTTGTATGTTCGTTGTTGAGCCTTGTTGTTTTTCTGCTTTGTACGGGAACGAGATTAAGGAAACCGGTTGTATGACCTGTGTGTAACCTCTCTCCAGGTGAGGGAGGTGATTGTTGTTGAAGAGGCAGGTTTTACCAAGCCTATGAGCGACTCTCTCGAGGTGAGAGAGTGCTCAGAGGAAGGATAGATCTCCTGGAAGGAACCCTGTAGCTACCACAGAGCTCGGAGATTTTTAGTCCGGTATGTTGTTGAAGCCCAAGGCAAGGGAGGTTAGCAACTGAAGGACTATCTAGGTGATAGATAAGGTGTATACTCTTGGGGTGGGATAGGCATGTGGGGAAGGAGAGTCTGTGGGCAGTGGGCATAAGTGGTTCCTGGAAGAGAATCCTCCTTCTTTTACGTGTATTCTTTCTGTAAACCTTACCTAGCCTAGGATTCCTTACCCGGTGGAGCTTAGTCCCAGCTCAGGGGTGACCTACTGCTGAGAGTGATGAGCAGTGTGGTCTAAGGTTGGGAGGTTCATGGAAGGTCTACACGCAGTTGGTGGTGCGTGACAGTTTCAAAGATAAGTGTCACTATGTTTTGTAATTATGTAATTAATTAAATTGCATACCTGTGATTCTTGCAATGTTATCACATATTTTGTTGTGCATATGAATTATTCTTATTTCCATTAACTCTGAAATGCTAGCAGTAATTCTGTGTTT
Source organism: Picea mariana (assembly GCA_032191745.1). Classification (NCBI taxonomy): domain Eukaryota; kingdom Viridiplantae; phylum Streptophyta; class Pinopsida; order Pinales; family Pinaceae; genus Picea; species Picea mariana. Next base: position 55,579 of record JASDQU010589587.1, read on the forward strand.
AACTGTAATTAAGTGTTTTAAGTTCATTAGAATGCATAATGTGCTACAAAAGTGTTTTTCCACGTAGTAGTGTTGGCCCGACCATGGGGTTGATGGCTGGGGGCATTACAACTATGGAGGTCACAACACTAGTAAAGTGTTTCTTTTGCCTTTTGTCCTTGTTTTGTTCTGGGCAGGTTACCACAGAGGAAATATTGGTAACAACAATGGAAAAGTGTGGTTCATGTTTCATGTTTCCTTATCATAAGAATATTGTTCTTGTCTGTTATTTTTTCTTGTTATTGCACTTGTTCCGGGTAGGTCATAGATGATAGCTATGAGAGGGAGATATACTGACAGCTGCAAGAGGCAATAGATTAGATGGTATCTTGTTTGATACATGGAGTAGACTATCCAGACATGGAGTTGTATACATGACATTATACATCCACATATCAAAGGCAAAGAAAATGAAGCTAGAACCTTCTAGAAAGAAGGATAACTTTATGGGATATAGAGTGTTCCACATGGAGATTGATAGTGAGGAGCAGAAGGCTCTGAAGGATGACTGTGTAGATTCCTCTAGCTCAATTTTTCACTCTTTATATCATCAGGAAGAGTTAGTAGAGACAATCAGTGGATCTACCTAGAGATGTTGCAGTAACCATGAAAAGGATAGCATGGCTTCATGATATGTTGCAGGATGCAGTGAGACATGAAGCTCTTCATGATACTCAGATATTATCGAGTTATATGACACCAATCAATCATATCATTAATTCCAAAACCTTCAAGTTATGAGGAGGAGCAATTAACTCCACCGGTGGTGAGGCAAATGACCCCACCTAGTACCATCTCAAAGGAAGCTAGAGTTCAAAGGGAGTCAACCCTTAGGTTATAGTAGGGAGGAGAAACCTCTTAGGATAATTCATTGGAGATTATACTTCATAGGAGATCATCAGATGCAGAGGGAGTAGATGACTCTAGAGATTGTATAGACTCATATGGATTCATGTTTTAGAGGGAGCATGGTACTATAGGATTGATGGATACTTGATGAGATTAGTTTTAACCAAGAATGATGCAGGCTCAAAGTGAGCCTAATCTCAGATAGATTCAATTGGCTCAGAGGGAGAGTCGTTCATTCAGATGGAGTTCTCCCTCATATTTAGGTGGGAGAGAGACATCTTCCAGGACTGATTGACAAGTGTTATGAGTTGAGGAGACTTCTAGGAGATTTGAGATCTCCTAGGAGGATACACCTACTTTCGTAGACCTTGCTTCAGTGACAGAGAAGGAATCCAGTCAGGAGGATTCTGTATAGATTTTGCCTTAGTCATAGAGGGAGCATCTAGTGAGGCAGACTAGACAACAAATCCTACATCAGTGATAGATGGATTTGACCTCATAGTTCGAGATGAAGGATCTTGTACATATGTACTATGGGATTGGAGGTGTGACAGAGATCATATGGTATCTTCCTCAGTCAGGGGATACTGATGAGATTCGATATGATGGAATGCAAGTAAATGGTTACACCTATGGAGACAAATATGAAGAAGTTGAGTGATTCTACTTCAGATTCATATTTGGTGTATCCCATGATGTACAAGAAGAATATTGGATCATTTATGTACATGGTTAATGCCAGGTAAGATATTTGCTTTGCAGTGAGCACCCTAAGCCAGTATTTAATTGAAGCTAAGGAAGTTCCAGCGGGTGGCAACAAAGCATGGTACAGTCGCATATGGTTTGTCCCAGGTGATGAAGTGAGGTTGCATAGATATATAGATTCTGATTGAGATAGGAGAGAAGTAGACGGATTGAGCACCTCAGGGTGTTTCTTCAACATGGAATCAATTATGATTTCTGAAATAAGATGGAAGCAGGATTTTGTAGCACTCAGTACAACATAGACATATTATGTCATATCAAGTTTTGTAGGTCATGAAGTGGTGCAAATTTAGAATCTTCTTGCAGGATTTCATCCGAGACATGGTACAAAAGGGAGCAGTGAAGCTCCAATACTTATCCAAAGATGAGAAGATTGTAGATATCCTCCCATAGTGACGATGTTGACTTGGTTGAGGAGGATGATACACAATATTATCCATGTTGATTTGGCTAGTGATGAGTGTTGATTTTTCAATATCAAGCAAACATTCTCCCAGATTTTTCATGCACAGGGCTATGCCAGTGTTGATATGACCAAAGGGAGAATGATTCATTCACTCACAGGGCTCTGCTAGTGGTGAATAACCCAGGTATGTTGATTTTCTTCAGGAAATAGCATCGGGTAGACATTCTCCTCGATTGGTCATGCACATGGCTATGCTAGTGTCGGTATGACCAAAGGAGAATGATTCATTCACTTACAGGGTTCTGCTAGTAGTGAATGACCCATAGCTTCAGACAGACATTATCTCAGATTGGTCATGCACGGGGCTATGCTAGTGTTTATGTGGCCAAGGGTAATGACTCATTCATCCATGAGGCTTTTCTAGTGGTGAGTGGCCCAGGTAAGCATCATGCATACATTATCCCATATTGGTCATGCACAGGGCTATGCTAGTTCTGATATGACCAAGGGTAATGATTCATTCAATCATAGGGCTTTGATAGTGGTGAATAGCCTAGTTATAGTCCTTCTCCTTACAAGGAGTGAATGGAATCAAGATGCTATCACATGCATATTTCAGGATGGAAGGAAATTGTAGAGATGGAACATCAATATGGCTCATGGATAACCTTTCTATGATAGAAGAAATCCAAGTATGGAGAATGTCTCCCTCATTGAGAGGGAGTGTTGGAGATTTGCAAATTCATGCAATCATTCTCCATAATAAAGTACAAGAAGACCCATTTACACCATTACAAAATCCCTAGGAATAATTTGAAGACACAGGAAGAGAAGTCGAGCCTGCGGTAAAATAATAAAGTAATTGAATACCCATGAATAAAAATTTGGCCCCAGACTGGCACCCAGATTAGTATAAATACAGGACTGGCTCATTTCATTTGGACAATCATGCAACTCCTTCTGCAGTGCACACAAGGCAGTTATAGCTGCAGTTTTGGTAATTTCGTTATTTATGGTTTTATGGTATATTGGAGGGTGCGGCACACTTGGAGAGGCTCTTGCTTGGTTATTCTTGGTCATATTATTGAGGCACTAGGTCTTGGAGATGTTAGCTTTGGGGAGGATATTCTCTATATGGTATTTTGGCTATCTATGGTGATGTACTTGTAATATCTTGGACTAAATTCTTCTATAGAAAGGTTGTTGGGTTTTCTCCCAAGGTTGGGTTTCCCAAGATAAACTCTTGTGTTCTTGTGTCTATTGTGCATGGTTAATATCTCTAGATATTGCTATTTCTGTTGTATTGTTAGAGTTGAGATTTTTAATGTATAGTTATTCTATGATAACTGTGATATAAATTAAATATTGTTTGTAATCATAAGGCAATAACTATCATATTTGAGAATCATTAAAACACCAACAAGATGTGCATGCAAGTCACCATAGTAAAGACACTTCATGCCTTGAGGAGCCTTCACGACATTGCTTCCACCTCAACTACAATTGCCTCTCCATGACACATATTCAATGAAGCTTGAATGCAAAGGCATGCTATATTGAATGCAATTGAAAACTATATTTATGCTTTGGTATAGCAATCAATATGAATTTAAACGTGGCTATTGATTAGGTTTTACAATTATGTATTTGCTAAACTATTTTTTAATTCTCACAAATGAGGTAAATTGAATTACCTACACCAGGGGAAATTAAGTCCCATCACAGTAACTCAACCAATCAAGAATTAAATATAATTTAAAAAGTATTCAACAAATAATTTTGTTTTTACAAAAAAAATAAAAAAATCCTGGGAATACAACACGAGAAACCCCTTGAGTACTTCCCCGCATTTTGTGGATGGTAAATAGGTTAAACCGTTCTGCCTGATTACGGGCCTAACCCCGTGGGGACATCAAGTGAGGCCCTAATCAGGCTCATGGCTAGAGATTCGACCCCATAACTACATTCGAGAAAACAACAACATTCATCCACTTGAGCTAACCCACCAAGCTACAAAACAAAAAATTAATATATGTTTTCACAAAAAATTTGGAAATCTTTTGGAGAAGTGGCTAACTAATATGAAGTCAATGCAAGTTGACGTCATATTGAAATTTATAGTCCTTGGCGGGGTAGGGATTAATAGTTTAGACTTCCAACACACATTGGAATTTGTGTGAATTATATAAATCATATTTACATGTTATCTTTTGTCATCACTTATTTAATACTAAAAACTTTCTTTCATATTTATAAACATGAGAAATGGAATTTTGTTTGGATGATGGAGAAATGAAACTTACATCTAGACAATGTTTTGACCTAGCAACCCAAGTGTGAGTGTATGAGTGACGAGGAATTTGAGAAACTATGGATATCCACCCTTGTGTCAAAGGTGTTTTTAATCCTTGAATTTATGTAGTTTTTAAAGATTGTATGGGTCATGAGTTTACTTGTGAGAAACTATGGATATCCACCCTTGCTAAGATGTGATCCATATTTGATTAGATGTTTTTAGTTATGGAATGTATTTCACTTCCAAATTAAAAGGCAATCACAATAAGTCATTTGTCACAAATCAACTGATCATGTTTGAAATTTTTCACTTTTGACGCCATGCATTGTGTGGCACTACCTTGCTTCAGTTGAGAAGGCTTGACCAACCTAAAATTACTACTACCAGACTACATTTATTCACTACAATAATCACATTCTATATCTACCATGCCTTAGACAATTTCCAAGCCATTTAAGTCTTTTGTGTAAACTACCTAAGACTCCGCCAACATCTAATTTGGTCATTGTGCCAAAACCCATAATTATCACCTCAAAACTCCTTGTTCACTTGCTTGATCACTCCTTGATCAAATGGTTTTGCACAATGTTTGTTTCCTCTTTATATAGGTGGGATTTACCAATTGTTTCCTTCTCCTATGGTGCCTTTCACCATGCCTGATGACTAGGCAAACCCAAATGTGCAATATACTCCATTGTTTGTATATTCATCTCCTGAAATTATTCCAAGTCTTGGAATGCTTAACCCCATGAATTGGTGTTCAAATCAAATCATACACTACTTCCCAAGAATCCCAAGTCTCACACACCTAATAATTACAATCATCCCACTTGAACAATGTCCAAGGCACCCCTTCCATCCCTTGTGCTTCACGTCATGCCAAGCCAACATCCATCTAACCTTGTGATGCATGCCCAATCGAATGAAGAATTGTTTCCCATGGACTAGGGTACTCTCACCCACAAATCAAGGCACTATTTCCCACTACGTCCACGAACTAAGGAACATCACATCCATTGTCCAAGCCCCTTGTGTGACTTCTATAAGAAACCACTTATTATAACACTCATCTTATTTCCATACTTATCCAAATCACTTCTACCAAGATCTTCGGCACTCGGGTTCCTTTCCATGTGAAACACCATCGAAGGCATGCCCATCTATCCATTCAAATTTCCACCTCATCCAATTGTGCCTACCAATTACTGTCACAATGAATAGGGAAGAGCACACATTTCCAACTCCAAGATAAGGGCATGTTTGTTGGTGGCAACCGTGGAATCCACCCACCATATTATTTTCAGTGACATAATGTCATAAGGAAACTCACTCCCTAGGAGTAGACAGTGGATACTAGGACACCAATGAAACAATGCCAATATCAATGAAGAGATTTAAATATGTTGTTTAGAATGAACCCTCTAAGCTTTTGAAGATAAAGGTAACTAAAAACAAAGATGGATTTGGTTTGTGGTAGATGTGCATAGACAAGTGTTCATGGTAGGTTGGAGCCTTTGAGTTGTAGAAGGTGGCTTGGGGGTAGGCAGAGGTTGAAGTTGAATCTAGGAGACGATGCTTAGTGGAATTCAAGGAAGAGAAACTTGTTTTCAATAGGACATGGAGTGGCACATTTTCATGGAGTAGGTACAAAGTTCAATTATCTACTCAACTTGCCTGAGTCGTGAAGTTTGGAGGTGTATCCAAGAATGGAAGTTTGAGTAGTGAGAAATTGCATGGTGATTTCAGTAGCAACATTGTGGATTGTTTGAAGGAGTTGGCTATGGATGAATGTGGCATTTTTTTGGTGTAATTTTAGACAACAAACTTTGGAGAAAATTGGCATTTTTTAGGACATTGTCATGGATGGAAACAATTTTAAGTTGGGAAATGTCACAAAGTTAGAATTTTCGTTCCACTTGAGTGTCCCATACCACTCAAGAATTCCAATCATGGCATGGCACTGGTGAGACCATCAATTTCTTGTATAAACTAGTTTACACCTATCTGACATGTCCTGACTAAACCCAAGCCATACACCTTAGACTCTAAAAAATATCAAAGTGTTCATTTCATCATATGCCAACTCAAAAAAATTAAAGAACATATGAATGAAACCAAACACTTAATTCTTGAGGTGTTAATAACACCTCCTACTATTGGTGTGATAATTTGTTCAGATACCCATGCAAATGATTTTTACTTTTATTTTTGTTTTCTTGTACTATTATAAATGCAATGGTGCCAAATCTAAGACTTACCCCATTTAAAAACTCAATAGTTAAACAATTTCAAACCACAAGAAAGCTCCTTCATGAGCATGCTTTAGAAGGTTGATTGGGGCATTTTCCATTTCTAAACTCAAAAAAATTAAAGAACATATGAATGAAACCAAACACTTAATTCTTGAGGTGTTAATAACACCTCCTACTATTGGTGTGATAAATTGTTCAGATACCCATGCAAATGATTTTTACTTTTATTTTTGTTTTCTTGTACTATTATAAATGCAATGGTGCCAAATCTAAGACTTACCCCATTTAAAAACTCAATAGTTAAACAATTTCAAACAACAAGAAAGCTCCTTCATGAGCATTCTTTAGAAAGTTGATTGGGGCATTTTCCATTTCTAAATTATGGATTAAGGGGTGTAAATGCATGTAGTAAAGTGTAAAAACAATTTTGATTGATCGTTTTAATCGAGCTCCTGTTAAACCGGATTCGATCTGAAGGTGGTATAATTAATCGAGATATAAGAACGTCATACCTCTAGCTGATATACTTACGTCTCTTTTTAATGCTGTACATTTTGACGTTGCCCTGTTCCTAGGGTAATGTGCATGCCCTTTTTATGTTACACGTGTTCTTTTTGGTTTTTAAAAAAAATAAGTTTAATATATATTTTCACAAAAATTGGAAATCTTTTTGAAAAGTGGTTAACTAATATGAAGTTAGAGCAGGTTTAATTTATAACGAAAGCTATAGTCCTTGGAGGGGCAGGGACTAATTGTTTAGACTTCCAATACACATTAGAATTTGTGTGAATTATATAAATCATATTTACATGTTATATTTTGTCATTACGTATTTAATACTAAAAATTTTCCTCAAATTTATGTAGCTTTTAAATACTATATGGATAATGAGGTTTCTTGCAAGAAACTATGGATATCCACCCTTGTTAAGATGAGATCCATCTTTGCTAAGATTTTTTTAATTATGTAATGTATTTCACTTTCAAATTAAAAGGAAATCTCAATAAGTCATTTGTCACAAATCAATAGATCTTGTTTGAAAATTTTCACTTTTGACATCATGCGTTGTGTGGCATTACCTTGCTTCGTTTGAGAGGGTTTGAACAACCTACACCTACTACAACAAAACTGCGTCTATTTACTTAGGGTCTACCCATAACTATGCTCTAAGTTACAACTATTATATCTACAACTAAGTTATGCAACCAATTTCTCTAACAACTAGGCACACATCTAGTCACAACCTTAAAACATCTTGGTAATACTTTTAACGCTTAGGAAATATTCATCAACACTTATCCAAATAGAACATTACAAGGAATAGTAGAATTCGACAAGTAAAGAGATCACGACATAGAAGTACAGATGCACCCAAGGTGGATGCCTTAACTTATTATTATGAAGAATATTACAAGAATAAACAGAGGAGTCCAGCCACTACTTAAGACTTGTTTTATAGAAGTAAAAATTATCCTAGTAATAACTTCCTATTTCTAGACCACTTACATAATCCAACCCCTGAAGAATCCATGATCTTCCTCCTATATTTGTTTTTCTTTAACTACAACAATATCATTCTAGCTCTACCATGCCTTAGACACTTTCCAAGCCATCTAAGTCCTTTGTGTAGACTAGCTAAGACTATTCCAGCATCTAATTTCTTCATTGTGCCAAGACCCAAAATTATCACCTCATAATTCCTTGTTCACTTTCTTGATCACTCCTTGATCAAATGACTTTGTACAATGCTTGTTTCTTCTTTATATAGGTGGGAGGTACCAATCATTTTCTTATCCTAAGGTATCTTTCACCATGCCTGATGCCCAAGTGGACCCAAATGTGGAATACACTCCATTGTTTATGTATTCATATCCTCAAATTATTCCAAGTATTGGAATGCCCAACCCATTGATTCCATGTTCAAATCATATCGTTCACTAGTACCCAATAATCCCATGTATCACACACCCAATAGCTACAATCATCCCACTTGAACAATCTTCAAGACACCCCTGCCATCCCTTGTGCTTCACGCCATGCCAAACCAACATCCATCTAACCTTGTGAGGCATGCCCAATCGAATGAAGAACTATTTCCCACATACTAGTGTACTATCACCCACAAATCAAAGAACTACATCCATGAACTAAGGAACATCACATCCACTATCCAAGCCCCTTGCGCGACTTCTATAAGAAGCCAATTATGATCACACTCATCTTATTTCCATACTTAGCCAAATCACTTCTACCAATATCTTTGGCACTTGGGTGCATTTCCATGTGCAATACCATCAAAGGCATGCCTGTTTATCCCTACAACTTTCCACCANACAGGGAAGGGCAGACATTGTCAGCTCCAAAATAAGGGCATGTTTGTTAGTGGTGACCTTGGAAGCCACTTTCCATATTTTTTCATTGAAATAATGTCATAAGGGGACTCACTACCAAGGAGCAGGTAGTGGATCCTAGGACACCAATGAAACAATGTCAAGATCAGTGAAGAGGTTTAAAGATATTGTTTAGAAACAACCCCCTATCCTTTTGAAGATAGAGGTAACTAAAAAAACATGGATTTAGTTTGTGGTAGATGTGCATAGAATAGTGTTCATGGTAGGTTGGCGCCTTTGAGTTGTATAGGGAGACTTGTGGGTAGGCAAAGGTTGGAGTTGCATCTAGGAGATAGTGCTCAGTGGAATTCAAACAAGATGAACTTGTGTTCAATACGACATGGAGTGGTGCATTTTTATGGAGTAGGTACAAAGTTAAATTAGCTACTCAACTTGCTTGAGTCATGAAGTTTGGAGATGTATCCAAGCACGGAAGTTTTAGTAGTGGGAAATTGTATGGTGATTTCGGTAGCAATATTATGTATTGGTTCAAGGAGTTGGCCACAGATGAATGTGGTAATTTTTTAGAATAATCTTGGACAACAAACTTTGGATAACATTGACATTTTTGAATACATTGTCATGGATGGAAACAATTTTAAGTGGGGTAATGTCACAAGGTTAGAAATTTTGTTCCACTTGAGTGTCCCATACCACTCAAGAAGTCCAGTCACTGCATGGCACTGGTGTGAGCATCAATTGCTTGTATCACCTAGACTACACTTATCTAACATCTCCTAACTGGACCCAAGCCATGAACCTTAAATTCTACAAAAGATCAAAGTGTTCACTTCACCATAGTGTTACACCGTGAGTCCCTAGAAAATCAAAAACTCCAAGACCACATTGATATGAGTTGTAAACCTCATCTATTCATGAGGTGTTCTCATGATCCACTACCGAGTTTTCAATGAGATATAGATCTAGATATGATCAATACATGTACTATAAAGTCATATCATCGTATCAATACAATGTGCATCAAAATGGCTTAAGGTATTTTCCTCCATTTCTTGTCTCGTTTTGTTTGTGCTTGATTATTAACAAGGTATCAGAGCTTTTTGAGTCTTAAGAGGCCTAGTAGTTTTCTCACGATAGTAATACATGGAAGAAAAAGTGAAATAGAGAATGGATTAAATCCTTTTCTTCCATTTATTGTCCCACCTTGTGTGGTATCAGAGCCATGGTGAGGATAATTCTATTGTGAATGGTGATGAGAACACCGTGATGGATCTTTGAAGAAGAAGACACCAAAGCTTAAGAAACAAAGTCTTCTAGGACATATTTTATTATTTCTTCAATGGGGATTTATTTTTAGGGCTTCGTGCAGCTACTGGATTAAATTTGGTGTCACAACAAAGTTGGGTTCATGAGAAAAATTAATCATATTCGTTGCCCAATGACCTACTAGATCCGACAATAAGACCACTTGCTTTTTTAATTTATTTTTATAGGATTTTTTTTACAAAGGTGGAAGATAACAAATCGAATGAAAAAATAAACCTTGGCCAGCCTATGGAAACGACGTCCATGCTTTGAACATAGTGATTTGATAAGTCAGAGTGTTGAGTTTTTTGAGGTTGGTGCAAAAATTGGTTCTGCTCTTTAATTTTCCACGTGAAGGTTCCATGCCAAAAGAAGGGTGCATATTTGATAGTATTTGATACCCTAAGAACAACATTAACTTAAGTGAGCACGATATAAAATAAACAAGTGAAAGTGAGAAAGAACAAACAATCATGACAAGTGAGTGAGAAAATCATAAGAAATGGAAAAACGAGGAAATAATTTACAAAATGCCTCTCAAGAAATCAAGGAATTGCAAGAGGAAAACCATGAATTGTAAAATCAAGTTAAAAATATTGAGTGGACATTAAGTCAAAAGTAAAAAATAATTGATCACATGGTTGATACAATATAGTCAACAAATGATCATTGAGATGAAATATAAATCAAGGATCAATTGATTGATGCACTTTAGATAAAATTAAGAGAAAAGAAGAATGACATTGATGACATGATTAATGCAAAATCTATAGCAAATAGATAGGTTGAGGCAAGTTGTGATATAGAATATATAATAGAGAATATAGATTCAACATATTCTACATAAGAGTTCATCCAAATGATTGATGCGACATGTGATACAAATTAAATCATGCAAAAAGTTGATGCAATTTGTGACATACAAGACATAACAAAGATGATTGATGACAATTGTGATATAGAATACTTGAGAGATAATGCACAAGACACAAAATATATGGAATATTCCATACAATTGATGGAGGAAATATTTTTCAAAGATGGGTCCCAAGAAGAAGCACAAAATGACAACAACGACAACAACAAATGTGAAGAAGCAAAAGAACAACAAAATGATATTTCCAAGATGTTTTTCAGATCTTGGGAAGAGTTATCATTCAACAAAGGTCGACACAGCTTAGGATATAAAAAATACAATAGCTTTCATATCCCAAATTACTCTACGCCAATTCACTTTGTGACTGCAGGACTTCTTGAAGAAGTGAAGAATCTTGATAATAAGTGACATTTTCATAGAGTTAGTCACTTGGAGACACAATGTTTTGATCTCCATCCTTGTCTTCATTGTGGGAATACAAATCATCTCTCGTAAAAGTGTCGAAAGAAGAATAATGTTAAGAAATTAGTTCTTTACGGTTAGATCAACTCTCGGAAATGGAATCAACAATAAAGAAACTACATTAGTCTTACCATCTAGTCAAGACATAGGTAAAGCCACAACTTCATGGAGAAATGACGACAATCAAAAGCTTTCAAAAAACTATTCCAAATGATTATGGTAAATATCAAGATCCAATTCTATATGTTCTTTGAAATTAAAACATGAATCAAAGATGGTACTCTCCATGCCTCAAGGGGGGGAGAACATTGATGAAAAGGATACTCTTACACCTTCAATGGGGAGGGATAACATTGATGAAAAGGATACTCTTACACCTTCAAGGGCGAGTGAAGATGGTTAGTGGTAATGCAAAACCACCAAATTGTTCAACTCAAACTGGTTAGTGGTCATCCAAACCATCACATGAAGAATCCAAAGCTTAAATATTGGATCATTTAAACCATGAATCATTGAAGAACATAAGTAATCTCGAGCTCAAGCTTGGATCCTCTCAACAAACTTCAACAAATTTCAACAAACTTCTCACCTTGCAACTTATAGGGGGGGAATATTAGACATCAATTATGATAGTCATGATTCAAGATTCGAAGTCCTATCATTCATAAAAATCAATCAACATTTGGGAATTCCAGTATGGTAACTAGTCTGCTCAAATCAAAAGAATGGGAATGTTTAGACATGGCAACTATTCACTTCCAGATGAACTATTCAAAATCCATATTTTGGTGTTTTTTTCAAGCATATCTTCATCGAAGCTCTGTTCAATAGTTTCATATTGAATATAATACCAGTTATTGTTTTGTTAATGGTACTATTATTCAGACTTGTGATTGAGGGGGGGATGTTAGATTTGTGAGTCCCTAGACAATCACAAAGTCCAAGACCACATTGATATGAGTTGTAAAAATCATTTATTCATGAGGTGTTGTCATGATCCACTAATGAGTTTTCAATGAGATATAGATCTAGATCTGATTGATATATGTACTATAAATTCATATCATTAGATCAATACAAATTGCATCAGAATTTCTTAATGCCCTTTCCTCCATTTTTGTCTTGTTTTGCTTGTGTTTGATTCTTAACACATAGACGATGATGCACACCACCCAACCATAGGAAATGTTACACCATTGTCTCCCTTAAGATAACAATACTTAAACAACTAACTACCCAACATGAGACCGTGTTTTCATTCATCTAGGACAACACATGATAGTACATGAAGATTATGTCCCTACTTTATAGGTATTCACATACATTATGTGCACTCATCGACGTCATTACCTTTCCATGGATAACACACAATCCATTACATTTCCAAATATTTTTTTCCTCTATCAAAGCTTGCTAAGAAACACCTCATCAATCATCTACAATACTCAACTAGACATCTTAGTCCTCCTAGCCTATGCATTAGTACACCATCCAAACTGTCTTATGGCTACCATCCATGAGTTAGTCACCAAGGCTACCAAACCATATGGACTTGTTGTGCACCCTTATCCAAGTTTTCTCAATGTTCCAACTGTCATTTTGATCAAGATGGATCTCAGTGGCCATCCACCTCTTCCACTGAATAACTATTTTGATCTTGTGGTTTTGATAAACCATGATATTCACCCTTTTGATGGGGAATGGAATGTAATGTCATCTTCATTTGTTAATTACAAACATCATTTAATGATTTCCTATTGGTCTTATGTGCATGCCTACAACATAGCGTTAATGCATCAGATCCCATTACAACTTCATAGTTAAGTGAGGTCATGCTAGAATAGTACTGGGATGAGTGACCTCCCAAGAAGACCTAGTGTTTTACATGCCTATGGTGTTTTATAAACTTAGTCCAATTTATCCCACATGCATCATAAAAATTGTTCTCTTCTCACTCTCTCATATATAATTGAGGTGAAGGATGCCCTTTAAGCAGGCAATGGAGGGTGATGTAAATCTTGTTGCGAATGAAGCGTAGCCAACATCTCTTTATTTTCAGAGATAATCTACCCCATTCTTCTAGTTTTTTTTCTGTTGTGTTTTTCTCTCTTATTCATTAATAGAAGTTGGGTTTCACTAAATTTATGTGTTTCTTGCAATATCTCTATGTATTTCCTTTTTGTATCTATGTTATATTTACGTCTTCCTATCGTTCTCAAAATAATATGGATCACATTCCACTATCAATGGTACCTCAAGTAGGTTCCTTACACTCTCCCCCACTTGAATTATTGACATCCTCATCAATGCAGCTCCATTGGATCCTCCAATGAAAGGGGTGTTAGTGGTGAAGAGACACTTCCACAATTTCCACATTTTAGCATGAATCTAATACCATTTGTCACATTCAAGTGGCTCGGATACCATTTTTCATGAGGATAGACTTTTTATTTTACTTTAGCATCCCATACCACTTAAGAAGTCTAGTCACCATGCAACATGAGTGTTACCTTGCTAGCTAGTCATGACCATCAATCACTCATATCATTCATACTACACCTAAGCAACATGTCTTGATTAGATCCAAGCCAAGAACTTTAGATTGTGGATAATATCAAATTTAGTGTTTCACCATAGATGGTATTATTCCATTTCCACCCAACCATAGGCAACTGACTACACAACATGAAACTGTGTTGTCATACATTTAGGAAAACACATGCTAGTCCTTAAATATCATGTCCCTACTTTATCAGGAATTCACATACCTTTAGTATACTCATCAAAATCATTTCCTTGTCATGGATAACACATAAATATCCATCAAATTTCCACATGATGTCATCATCCACCTAAGCATGTTATGCAATGCCTCATCAATTGTCTTCCCTACTCAACTAGACATCTGATGGCCTTCCTAGCCTACATGCTAGTACACTATCCTAACCATATCACGGATACCACCCATGGATCAGTCACCAAGGATACCAAAATGTATAGACTCACCATGCATCATTAGCCAAGTATACTTGACATTCCATCCATCATAACTTTGCAAATGGCACCTCAAGCAGGGTCCTTACACCCATGGTTCTTGAGGAAGGTTAGCCATCAATATTTATATTAAAACATTATTTT
>JASDQU010589589.1:4041-22727 GCA_032191745.1 Picea mariana
TTGCATACAAAAGAAGCCTTATCACAAAATCACCCAAAAGAGCATCATCACCCTCTTGTAAGTTTAACCACTCTTCAAGTTTGTCTATATATAAACAAAAAATGGTAGGGGACAATGGGCACCCATCCCTAACCCCGATATCACTCCTAAAACTTTCGGAGATACCAGCGAATGTACTGATTTTGACTTTAACCTCCTCATATTGCCTATGGACGACTTCTCTAAGATGTATAGGAACCCCAAGTTCCTCCATTCTATGCCAAAGCTTATCTCTAGGGACCATGTCAAAAGATTTTTTGAAATCAACAAAGCAACAAAAGACTTCCTCTTTTTTTTTTTTAAATCTTTGTTAAACCTCAGTTGATAGATCACACGGCTCGATATCGACAAACTCTGTATGGAAACTCAACAAAGAGAACTTAAGAGACCAATTCTAGCTAGAGGATTTATTGCAGTGGGCTAGAAGGGAAATTAAGGTGATGGCATCAAAGGGTTTGAGGCTAAGGTTAAAAGGAAGTCCTGGGAATTTCGGTTCTATTTTGCCATTGATCGTGTGAAAACGCTTTGTGTGCACATGGTAGTGTTTTAGTTCTATGTCAAACTCTTAATTAAGGAAGGAGAGTAGCGCTAATCATAGTAAAAGAAGAAAAACGTGTATGAAGGATAAGGAGTAAAGGGGGAAACGGTTAAGGAGTAAAGGGTTGAAACGGTTGTGGGGTGGGATGTTGGCGTGAAATAAGTTAATTTTTAATTGACAGGGATTTAATAGGGCATTTTATAGGAAAAGTAGCGAAAAGAGAGACTCTATATGGATGGATAAAATAAAATTGCAAATAGGTTTTAGTGTATTCTCCAAATTTCCATCTTTTGATGAGAGCTTGGATATGCTTTGAATTCAAAAAGTGCAAGCAATTTGGATGAGATTATAAAACAAAACTAGTTATGGGTTCCTCTACATTATCTTTAAAAAGGTTGAGTCTCGATTTTGACATGTGTAGTGAAGCTACATATATCTAGCAAGTGTGGGTACTATTGCCTTGTTTACTTATTTAATTGCGGAACAAAGAGATTTGAGATTTTGGATAATATAGGGATTTTGATAGGAAGATTTAAACTGTTGGAAAAAAAAATCATTTGGGCATAAAGGAAAAGTGGGCAGTGAAAATTATTTTGCATCTTAACACAGGTGATGGTTTGTTTATGAAGATTGAAATAGAATGGGATTTGTGAAAATATCTACAAAAGATAGACTACTATAAGCTAACATTTCAATGATCTTCATGTCACAAAGTGTGTTACTTATAGACAAAATGTAAGGAGACAAAATTTGTGTTGTATAACTCAATAGATATTAAGATAGAACAACGAAGAGAAATCTTTAACTTTAGAAATAAACCAAATAAAATGATGTATAGAAATCCCTTGAGGTGGGATAACACCATTAATTATTCCTTAAGGAAATCACTCCATAAGAAATGCTTTCTACAATTACCATATAATTCATAATATATCCCATTACATTGATTCTACTTATCTATATAGTTCTATATAATCTCTTAACAACCTTCTAGTACACGGAACCATCAGGTAAGCCTTATTAAAATTATTTCTTTCACACTACTACATGAGACTTATTTACTAGAGATGACCTCCATGGATAGAAAACCTATGATCTACCATTATCCCCTTTCGGTACCTCCCCAAGTACCCCATATTATCCTCCATAGGTACACTACATTCCATCCCATTTCACATGTTTCATCCTCAAAACATCAAAGGAAGCCATACAATATGATATACTAAGAAATTATTCAAATCGTACCAAGCATGAACATACATCCATCATAGTGAAATGTGAAGATGGGGTCCAACTGCTTCCTTTCCACCTCGATCTAGATTTCGATTGCCCCTTGCTTTGTGACTTTGATATCTCCATGTAGTGTTGCATGTCCTCCATGCTCTTCCTAATTGGTTTACTTTCTAGTTCCATGTTGTGTTAGGGACCTAACCCCTCACATGGACACCATAATATATTTTCCATGTAATAAAGGCCTACATCAGTTAAAAACGCCTAAATATATTTTCCATGTAATAAAGGTTGCCATTAATCAGTAAGGCCTATTTAATAATTATGAATAAGTCAATGTAGGAAGGCCTAATAGAAGCTTTTGCTTCTAGATATATCTTCCTCTACAATGTTCTTTAGAGTATATAATTAGTATAAAGAAGAGAAGGATGCATAAGAAAAGATGTATTGAGAATTATTATAATAGAGCTCTGCTATGCTGGAGGTTGCACCCTCGAAGAGGAAAGTGAACATTCCTTTCTTTGAATGAAGGTATTATTTATGATATTTGTCTTCTCAATGTTTTGTTGTTCTATTGATATGTGTCGAATATTTATGTTTTTGTATATTATGTTGCATCTGATACTTTACAAGTTGTACCAGATCACGCTCCTTGGCAGGAATTGTGGGTAAATTCTTTTTCCAGGGTAGAGACTTGTATTGTCGGTGCCTTTAAAGCACAAAGATCTATTTTTTAGTGGGTAAAAATGTAGTGGGGAAGACTACACATATGCGATAGAAACATATTAATTGGGTTTCCTTGAAACCAAAGGTTTCTCCCTTGTTGGAAACCTCTGTAACCCTTATTGGTAACGCTCAAGTAGTACCGCATCAGACAAAATTTTTAAAGGCCATCACTCCCACATATCGATAGGTATATAGGGAGTCCCCTAGGTCTCCTCAAAACCATCCTTGGATCAACCCATTGGCTACCTGACTCATATAGTTCCACTAAGAACAACACTCAGGAAGATAATCTCTAGTACCTAGGTAATTAGGTAGTACAATTAAGTCTACGGTTGCACCTCCTTAGTTGGTGCCCTGAGATATTGGGTCACGTACTATTGTTCAACTCCACACTTATATCTGAGAGCTATATCACATGGAAAACCCTTTTTAATAAGCACACTGTAAACCCTAATCAGGGAAGAACATCCTAACTAGGAACATAAAGGATGCTTTGGTCGCACAACGTTGCCTCATGCATTCTCATTGTGAAATTCCTAGACATTTTTTATCTTAAGAATTTGGGCATTTTGACACTGTAGTATTATTCAGGACGAAGTATAACTCCATCCCACACCCTTATTTTAGACCCATCTCATTTGATTCCTATTTTTGTCCTAATCACTGTGATACCTATAATTTTCAACCTTTTTTACACCTTGGATTCATACCCCTCCCGAGACCTTTATTTCCCACTTATCACATTGGTTTCTCTTGTTTCGCTAATCATAGTGGTATATATCACTTATATTATTTTTTTTCATGGGCCCACCCTTCTTTCCCTCATGGATCCTACCCACCAAGAAGAAACCAATCATAAACTAAATACTAACCTTACTTCCCTTCAATCCCAATTGAATAAGAACATTCCTATCATTAATGCCAAAATGGACTACACCTAGGTAAAACCATGTAGCCAAGTTGTTCAAGGAAATTCCTCTATCCAAGAATTCATGAAAAACTTCTAGGTTCCTTCTTCCTCTGACCCACCTCTCTATACTAAAGATGTTGACTCCAACTAGCATCTGTATTCTCATTCCAACTCCCTACCACATGACTTTCATCTTCCTATATTTGAGTCGAACAAACTTGATGGCTCAGATCCAACAACCAGGGTCACTCAAATGGAACACTATTTCTCCCTCCCTGGAATTACTGATGAGTTGACCAAGCTTCGCTACATGATTCTCTATTTGGATCTGGAATTATGGTAATGGTTGCAACAGAATAAAAAATCACATCAAGGGTACGTTGCTTGGTCACAGTTTGTTTATGATATATATGAACACTTTGAAAGAGACAACCACCATTTATGACGCCTGACCAAGTTGAAATAGTCTGGAACAATGGAATATTGTATTGTTTTCTTTGAAAAATTGGATTTCCACATAGAGGGCATGACATGTGATTTTTTAAGGGAATGTTTAAGCAATGGCCTGAAGGATGAAATACAATCAAGGTCATAATGGATCTCCCCCACACTTAGTTGGAAGAAACTAAATGTGCCAAGGAGGAACAATAGCTCATCATGTCCTAGAGCAGAAAACAAACCTTTGTTCCATGCCCTAAACCCACCACTTTTGTCGCTTAGTACACTCCTCTCAAGGTCCTAATATTAACATGAGAAGAAATGGTTGAACACCAAATCAAGGGTCTTCGCTATAATTGTGATCATAAATACTTTCCAGGGAAGAATTGTAAAAAACATAAAGGTTTTATGGCTATTTTAGAGGATGTTTTTGATGAATATGTGGAGGTCTCTCCCGAAGTCGAGCCAACCCAAACAAATAATATGATGTTGCCCTCTGATCCTCCCGAAGTTGAACCACCAATTTTATTGAATGCTCTCATTGGTTTTTCTACTCCCCAAACCCTCAAATCAATTGGTTACATTAAGCACTGAAAATTCACCATCCTAGTTAATAGTGGCAACACTCATAATTTCATTCATCACCATCTTGCTCAGAGCTCAATTGTTATATCTGTGCTATAAATAATTTTGAAATCATGATTTTCAATGGTGGTTCCATGAAATGTGGGGGGAATTGTAAAAATGTATGCCTACAAATCGGTTAATGTAACTTGAAATCTCACATATTTGCTACTAACAAGGGTGCTTGTGACATTATGCTTGTTGTTTAATGGTTACACTCTTGGCTCCATAACCATGTATTTTAAGGATGTAACCATACAATTTTCATAGAAAAAACAAAAGTATAAATTCCAAGGCATGTAACATCACTCAAACACAATTTTTTTTTTTTTTTCCCCTAAAAATAATGACTATTGTCGTTATTAGGAATGTATGACTTATGTTATTGTTTTTTTCATTAGATTAATTTAACAAACTATTGCTACTCATTAATATTGTCATATATATTTATTTTGTTCACGACAGGTGAAGGGTTTGAATCAAGAGACTATACATCCAACGTTGATTCTGTTTATATCATCATTCGAAATTCTACTAGGGTACTTAGTGACTCAATAGATACAAGGTTCACCAAGGTGATCAATTCTTTTGTTGAATTGAACCAAGGATACACTGGCTTAGTTGTCTTTTACATCATTCTAATTATTAGTATTGATTAAGTAGCACCTACTTCATGTACTCGTCTATATGTTTAGTGTCTCGTGGTCTTTCCCACACATATTTCGGTTCCATGTCTTAATATACACGTTAGCTTGTTTTGTTTTTCAAAGTTCATCATTCTTATATCCACTTTAAAACTCTTTTTACAGATGTCAACATATATATTTATAATATTATATTATTTATTATAATATTATATTATTTATACTTACGATAATATTAACTCTTACTTTCATCTAACTATGACACTTTTATAATGGGATAAAAATATCATATGCATAACTTCCATCACTACGATTCTTATTTGATCTGCCGCCATATAGTATAGTTTTTAACGTGGAACCAACTCTTATATTTAAGAGTAAAATATTGTGGAACAAATTTACACTTCCTCACACAAACTACGTGTTATTTTCATGGTAGGTTAGTGAAATCATGATTGGTTTCGTGTCGAGTGAAAATGTGTTACACAAGCATTATCGATTTCTATGTTATTTCCATGTAGCCATTCACTTGCTTCGTGTGCAACGTAAGTATGCCACCAATACAACGTTCTACGGATAACAATTGTTGCTAGCCTGCCGTAGTATCTCCTGTTTCGGATTTACTTGTTGGCACTATTACTACTATTGCATGTCTCACCTGGATACCTGGATACGTATAGTTTAAATAACTCCTCATAGTTTCACATGCAAAACTTGATTCTTTGATTCTTTCTCAGAAACATCAAGATTTCATTTTGCAAAAGTACTACACCACACAATGTCATGCTTACATCATACTTGTCTTTCTTCTTGTTTTACTAAGAAGAAAAATATATTTCCTAGGTTTTTCATTTTTCAAGTTATCATCATCCTTAACTCTTAGGAGTCTTGGCCTAAATTCTTGCTAGCTTGTTCCCTCACCTTCCACATTTTTGGGAGTGGGTTCACACTTGTCCTCATCCACAACATTTACACTAGTGGTTTTGATCCTTTTTTCACTTTTCCCATGTAATAAAGAATTATTCTTGCTATAGCTAGGTTCTCACATCAATTTGTCTCAAGTAATTTATAATAAAATTCAAATAATATTTACAAAAACTTCTCTCATCATCAAATGTTTATGATGTCACAATGTAAACTTGAGTCTTTTTCAACATAATAGTCCAAAACTACAATTATTCAAAATTAATTAAATAGTTAAAAGGAAGGATGTTACATCCTTACCCCCCTTGAAATGAACATTGTCCTCAGTGTTCCATTCCAAACATATTAGCTTTGGAACAAAAATTGATAAGCTTTCCTCATAGCTTCCTCCATTTCTCAAGTGTCCTCGTCAAGACTAAAGTGCCTCCACTGCACTTTAAACTGGGTGATGACTCTGTTCCACAATAGAGTTTCCTTCTTGTCCAAAATACATAGCAGTTCCACCTGGAACTCGCCTTCTGGTTCCAACTAGATCACATTCCAATTAACAATATCAATTATATCATGCACATATTTCTTTAATAATGAAACATCAAATACATTGCGCATTTTTAGATTGGTTAGAAGTGCAAGGTAGTTGGCTACTAGTCCTACTTTGGCGAGCCCTTCAAAATTCCAACAATACTGTGGTGACAACTTAGAGATTTTTCCAAGTTTAAATGAATTTTTTCTAGGTTTCACTTTTATGTAGACATGATATCCAACATTAAATTTTTTGTGTATCCTTCTTTGATCTACATAACTTTTCTCCCTGTGCTGTGCACTTTTCAAGTTTTGTTTTTCTTTCTAAACTATCTTTTCCATTTCCTTTAACATGTCCATCCCTAAAATGATGCTTTCAATGGAATTGTTCCAACTCATAGGTGTTCAACCCATTCTACCATATAACACTTCAAAATGACTCATCTTTAAGGATGATTGATAAGCATTATTGTATGAAAATTCAAGCAGATGAACATAATCCTCCCATTTTGTTGGGAAGCCCATACCATGCATTCAAAACATATCCTCAACAATGTGGTTAGTCCTTTTGGTCTGACCTTCGGTTTCAGGATGATAAGTTGTATTAAAACTCAATTGTTTATCCAAACCATTGAAAAAGGTCTTCCAAAAATTGGAAGTGAACTTTGTGTCTCTATCAAAAATGATTGTTTTAGGTAGACCATGCATCCTAAAAATATCAACAATATTTATAGCCTTGTGAGTAGATTTTACTAGAATGAAATGTGCTACTTTTGTAAGTTTATATATTACAAAAATTATAGAATCATTATGTTTCTTAGTTACAAGTAGTTCAGTGATGAAATCCATCCTAGTTACTTCTCATTTCCATTCCAGAATGGGTATAGGATGCAATAATCCATTTGGGTTATGGTGCTCTTCCTTATTTTGTTGGCATTCTAGACACCTAACAATATATTCAAATACTTTTGTTTTCATTGTTGTCCAAAAATACTCTTTATTTAAAGTTTTTATTGTATTTTGATAATGAGGATGACTTGAATATGGTTTCTTGTGAACTTCTTCTAGTAAATTAATTTTTTCAATTTTGTATTGTTTGGTACGTAAAATTTGTTCTTATACAAGACTATGCCCTTGTGTATGCAATTAAATTTTGACTCTTCATTAGTTTGCTGGTTATTTTGACACTTTTCATGAATTTTCCTATATTCCTCATATTTTTCTTCCGATCTTACTATTTTCTTTTTTAAATCAGATTTTATATTGTTGCTGAAAACTGCATTTGACTTCCTACTAAGTTCATCGGCTACCTTATTTTATTTCCCTTTAATATTTTTTACTTAGAAATCGTACTCACTCAGGAAATACAAGCATCTTGCTTGTATTTCATTTATATTTGGTTCTTCAAAGAAGTACTTATGACTAATGTTGTCAGTATTTAATAAAAACCTTATACCCAATAGGTAATGTCACCACATTTTTAAAGCATGACTAATTGCGGTTAATTCCATATCATGAGTTGCATAGTTTACTTCATGAGTATTTAGTTTCCCTCATTCATATGCAACTACATAATCAACATTAACACTCCCCCTAGTCCTTCTATTGAAGCATCGATACATGCCACAAAGTCTTTGTGTGGATCTTCTACCTCTAAAATAGGCGCGGTGGTTAATAATTGTTTCAATTTTTCAAAACTTTCTTGACACTTTTCATTCCATTTAAATCATATTCCCTTTTTCTGTAGAGAGGTGATTGGAAGAAAATTTTCAAAACCTTTCAATAAACCTATGATAATATCATGTAATACCCATAAAAGATGTAACATCTGAGACATCTTTTGATACCATCAAATCTACATTATCTTTGACCTTTTTAGGGTCAACTAAAATCCATTCTCCCGGAATCACATGTCTTAAGTACTGTAGTTTACTCTAATAGGATTCACATTTACTAAATTTCGCATACAACTGATTTTCTCTTAATGTTTGCATAACCAACCTTAGATTTTCTTCATGGTCTTCTCTATTCTTTGAATAAATCAAGATATCATCTATAAAAACAATCATAAACTTATCAAAATATTTCCTTAGTGTGTTGTTCATTAAACACATAAATGTTGCAGGTGCATTAGTTATACCAAAGGGTAGCACTACAAACTCATAGAATTCATGCCTAGTTCTAAAAGTAGTCTTATAAATGTCTTCATCTTTAATCCTAACCTGATGATAGCTTGACCTTAGATCTATCTTTGAAAATATTTTGTCCTCTCCAGCTTGGTCAAATATATCATCAATACAGGGTAAAGGATAAGTATTCTTGATTGTCATTTTATTTAGTTGTATGTAACAATACATAGACTAAAGGTTCCATCCTTATTTTTCACAAACAAATTTGTTGCTCCCCACAGAGACACACTCGGTTTAATGTACATTTTACCCATTAAATCTTGAAGTTGAATCTTTAACTTAGTTAATTCAGGAACACTCATTTTGTAGGGTGATTTATACAATGGTGCAAATCCAGGTGCTAGATCTATTGTAAAATATATGTCCCTTCTAGGTTGTAGTCTTGGAATTTATTTTGGAAATACATCCTGAAACTCAAGCAACATAAGGTCTTTAGTCAACAATTTTTCAACCAATTTGTCTTTTTTTTTTAATTTATGTGTACAACATATACCTCACATCCCTTTATTGCATTTATTTTCAACTCTAAAAAATAAATATTCCTTACCAACACACCAAGAGGTATTCCCTTAATGGCTTTTCCTTGTCCAAATTCATCTAAATAGTCAAAATTTTTATTTCTACAATTCACATTAGCTGCATTTTTTTGAAGCCAATCCATGCCTATGAGTAAATCATAGGATCCCAAAGGAAATAAATCCAAGTCCACTCTAGTTTCCATTCCATCCATAGTTATTATGGACTCTTTGACCAACCCAACAACCTTTTGTTTTGTACCAGTAGATAACGGTACTAACCAAGATTTCTTATGTTTTACTTTGTTCAGTTTAAAGTCTTCTACTATAGTAGGGTAAAAATAAATTAATCTTGCACTAGGTTCAATTAAAATAGATACATATTTTTTATTGATCATACCTTTAATTTATACCATGGCAAATTCATGATCAACTTGTCGATTCTCGAAGGATGCGTTAATATTATGATTACATTGTGTCATGTCATTAACTATCATGGATTCCTTAATGGTATTCACTGTTAAATTTCTATTCCTATTTAAAGGACAATATGTATATATGTAAAACCCCTTTGTTAAGACTAAGAAAAATCGAAGCACAATAGGTAATTTTTTTAAAGCATTAGGAATTAGCATCAACACATAATCCAAGCATATGATAATCGACGACATCATAATTAAAGAATTACAAACGACACATCGTTGTAATCACTAACATCGCAACCAAGGCATCAACATAATTAGTAACGACACAAAACCAACACATCATCACGTTATATAAGGACACATAATCAACGAGCATACTGAATGGCGATGCAAGATCAACTCATCATGATCAAGTGGAATCATCCATACTTTTAATCGTCCAACTCATCATATAAATATAATCATCAAATAACACAAGGATAACATGAGAGTACACAATGATAATGTAAAGATGACATAAAGATACTACCCGCCCTACCTACCCTGCAAGGTTAGGAGCTCCAAGACACATAAGCGACACTCAAGCCCATGATTCAACCTATTGATTTTGACCATTTAAGGTCTCAGGGCTAGCGAATGTTTTGAGGAACAAGGAAGTGTCTACATCCCACTAACACAATCAAGTCCAAACCAACTAGCTATATCAACAACATCAATGATAAGAAATGACACAATAATGTTCTAATAACCGATCGCACATCACATAAATTCCAAGAAACAAGAGAATTTAATTTCTAAGTCAATCATCCAACGACATAAGACAAGGCACAAAGCATTCAACTTTATTTTATTTTTAAGGCGCAAAAGAAAACATCTACTTTAATTCAAGGTGTGTGATTAATCAATCATTTAATTAAACAATATACAACATTATCTCAAGGTGCATGCGTGCTCCAAAATCCGAATTAACCATAACCTAGCCTCAACATTAATTATGACGTCTCGGAAATCTACTTTATTTTACATGGAGCAAGGTAATATAAAAGATTAATCAATCATAAATCCACCTTTTGTACTGGTGCAAAAGGTAAACTACACACATGATCATTCATACATTGCTTTAGACATGGTGCAAAAGAATTATCAATTAAATTTAAGGAACAAGGGAGTCTAATTTATTAATTTCGGGTCACAAAGGAATAACTACAAAACAATCACACACCAACTTTATTCAAGGTGCACAAGCAAATTTAGTTGCTAATCTAATCAATATCCAATTCAGGTACTAATGTTTAGAACTATAACCAAGTTCAAAAGTAAATCATTCAAAATAAATATTCCTTTAATGTAACTAGTGTGGGAACACTTCATTGATTTCAAAGAAAACGATCTCTTATGACCTTGACTTTATGTCTAATTATTTTGACATAATATGATTCCCCATTGTACATTTTCAAGAACAACCTCTAAAAGGAAACCTTAAAATAATAGTAGATTCAAGGGAAAGTAAAATAACCATAATCAATTCAGCATTAGCCAATGTCATCTCTATGGGTTGTGTTTGTTATATGAACATTTATTGAACATATTGTTTATTTTTTTTATGGAAATAAACCACATAAAGCAATCCTCTAGATTTCTAATAGATCCTCTAAAATCCTTAGATTGAAAATGATTACACTTTTAACTTGGAGCGATCCCATGGAATGCATCTATACTAATTATATTCAAGTGTGATCATTCCAACGCAGAGGTAAGGAAAAATTTGTTGTGTGAAGGTTCCAACGCAAAGGCAATGAATAATCACTATGTTAAAAATCCAAAATTTTGTTGAGTAACCAAATCGCAGTTAAATAAAGGAAAAAATAGAGATTAGCCGAGTAGAATCATAGATATATATGTACTCCCAAAAAACATAGGGAAATGAAGTAAACCTCTAGGTGTTTCCCATGGTAAAAATCAAAGAAATTCACTTGCTAAACATAGAGAAAATTCAAGGAGAAATTTAATTAGAAAAAATAATTTAATGCAAGAAAAAAAAATGGAAAGGAATCTCATCACGCAGAGGTAAGCCCATCAAATTCACATCAAATGAAAGTCAATCACAGAGGTTGTGGAAGGGAGACACAAGTGTTAGAATACCCATAAAATCTACACCAATGGAAGCCAGTCACAAAGATTGGAAGGGAAAAAAAACATAGAGTGCACCAAGCAGATTCATAGAGAAAGACATGAAAATTTCGCTGAGGAATGTATGCGAATTCGTTGAGGAATGCTTGCCAAAAAATTCACTGAGGAATGCATGTGAATTCACTCAGGAAAATAAATAAAAATCGTTGATCTTTTTGAAGATAATTGTTGTGTAATAAAGAGGTAAAAATCTTTGTGGTTACTTTGGTAAATTCATTGAGTTCTTAGGGGTGGACACGGAGAATTATAAATCATAAAAAGCATTGAGTATTTAAGGGAATATGTAGGGTCTTTAGTAAGGAATTTCGCTGAGATCTTAGAGGGAAATAATTGAGTAATAGGTGGTAATTTTGCTATGTATAAGTGGTAAATAGATGAGTAATAGGTGGTAAATTCATTGGGATATAGTACCCATAATATTTTGCAGCAAGAGCATGCCATTAAAAGAACTTAAAGGAAGTAACACGGGTTTATATTACTCATAAAAATTGCAGAAAATGTATGCCATCATATAGAACTTAAAGGAATTTCAGGGGTTTATATTACTCCAAAAAAATATTGGAGAAAAGGTATGCATTGCAGAGAAATTAAAGGAAATACGCAAGGGTTAAATTTACTCATGAAAAAAAATCACAGAAGGAGCATGTTATTGCAGAGATTCAAAGGAAATCTACTTGGCAAGTTTACACAACCAAAAAAAAATAAGAGATACACCAAGAGAAAATCGTTGAGGAAAAGATGAAGTCGTAGAGGTAAAAAAAAGATGGGATTCAAGGTAAAGGAACGGAGGTTTTCCCAAACACATGGGTCACTTTTAAATGAAAAAATTGCAAAGACAATATAGGCAAAATAAACGCCGGGGGACTTGTATTGTCGTGCAAATGAACATGAAAACGCTGAGCGAATTCCTCAATAATAAAATAAAATATGCATCATAGATATTGCTATAGTTAATGATGTACATCGATAAATGGTTTTAATGATCCATACATATTTTAAAATAAAACAGTACTCATTAAAAAAATTAACACAATTTTACAATCTCAACATAAATACCGTAATCGAAGATAAGAATTTGAATATGTTCCCCACACTTGTGCTCCATCCAACTCATCTCTTGCTAACCGTGAAGGATTCACCGGTACCTCCCAACCAACACTAGGGGTACTCTTCTTCCCCCTCATACCTCGAGCCGCAAAGGGGCCACACACAACCACAAATAGAATACTCTATCTCCCAACTCGATTCGTAAGGTAGAGATACCACTCTCTCTCTCTCTCGAGTTGGGTATCCCAACTCTCACAAGTAAATCCAGTCAGAATTTATGCAGCATAAACTTACTCATAGCAATCATCCCCATTTCTCCTCTGAGCCATTTCTTTTATATAATTTTTCTTAATGACCACTTGCCATTTTCACATTTAATTCATTTTTTTTAATTAATTAGGAATTAACCCCCCCATACGCTTGTCACTCGTTCCCTTAGTTTCACCAATAAATCCACCATTTAATTTAAGTAAATGTCAATTTCCCTCACCCATCCTAAAAGCACTCCTAAAATCACTCCTAGTGTCCCTTCACTACCTTTATTTACCATTTATGACTAACACATTTATAAAACATAGTTGAGTTAAAGTAGGAATGTTATCTAGTTAGACTAGACTTAGATACCTTTATATGCTTACACATTCTTGTTAACTTTATTCTTTTCTTATTTTAATTTCTAATTTTAGTATTTACTTGCACAATGTGTATTAATTCACTCTTTAGATTTTTTTATTTTTATTGATTATCAATTTGATTTATTCCATCCCCTCATCATTTAATTTAAAATTTAGTTTTTAGTCTTCTCACTCACTTATACTTTGTTTTAGTTAAATATTTATTTGCAAATCCCTAGACACTTAGGGATTATGCTTAATAAATTCATACTCAGTTAATTAATTAATCCATTAATTAATTCGGCAAGTGCTCAAAATTTTAAGGTTTAACATCTGCTCAAGTTTTCTAGGCCGCCTAGATTCATTGGCTCATTTTTTTTATACTACGACGTTCACTTCAAGACGCACTCCGTGCTCCAAGGGTGCCACTCACCTTTGTTTCAAATTTTAATTACGCGACCTTCCCTTCAAGATGCACTACGTGCTCCAAGGGTGCCACTCGCCTTTGATTCAAATTTTAATTATGCGACGTACCTTTCAAGACGCACTACATGCTCCAAGGGTGCCACTCACATTTGACTAGTTTTGGTCATTGTCCAACCCTTGGATTCAATACTCCATTCAGGCATCCTTGTGAGAGACTAAGGTCCTCTAAGGAATAAGGACCCTTATGTATTGTGTTCCCCTTAGAATCTTTGTTAGTGACTGTCTCACACGACACAATGTAATCATAATATTAACACATGCGTTAATATTATGATTACATTGTGTCGTGTCATTTGTTAGTGATTGTCGTGGTTCAAATTGTAGGTTAACGATTACATGGAATAGTAATGTTTTTTGAACTAGGTAATCGTTAACCTAAAATTTGAACCACGACAAGATTGCTATTAGGTTGTGACAGGGCTTCTTGCACACCTCTCCCTCAATATATAGTTGTTTTGCATGGCCCCTTTACTCCTTCTGTTATTCTGATTAGCAAGCAATCTCCAGCTTGCATCCATCAACGAAACATTGTGAGTGATACATAAACAACATCATAATATACCCAATCATCTGTCACATATGCATAAATAAAAATACCCAAACCAGTATAGTCCACTCCCTGACTTGACCCAGAGTCCAAGGAGATCCGTTGATGCCATCATCATCCTCAATCTGTTAAGTGTCCTGTACACTCAGGGGAAACTTGTCAATAACATCTATCAATACATATATATCAAATAACATAGCATTATAATCCATCAACATCATCATAAGAATCCATAAGTGAACAAAAAACCATATACTAAAATGAGATCACTTGCACGCAATTGTCCTCAAAGAATAAGTCAATAACATGTGTTCGCAAGAGCAGGTCGTTACAATATAGATGTGGTTCTTTGCAACCCCAACACTGTAATGGTGGTCTAACTGGTTTATTCACTGAATATGTCAGTCGACTATTGTTCTTAACTTATACACTTTGCTACTCACCACTAAACCTACTATGTCTACTCTATGCACTATGTGATGGATGATGTGGATGCTTAACTTGTTTCTTTCTAGGGTCAAACTTGTTATCTTTGTTCCTATTCTACCATGTTTTTGTATTTTTATACTTCTATTTAAACTGAGTATAACACAATTTATCATGTCTTATTACCTCATCCATTGTCTTAGTATTAAGGAACTCAATATTATCCCTACATGCTTGGGGAAGGAAGCTCATAAATCATTGTACTTTTACCTTTTCCTCTCTCAGGTAACATACATATCTCATTAGATTGAAAAACTTGGTAACAAAATATTTTATCATCATTTGTCTTAATTTACGGTCATGAAATTCCTTATCCTTTTCATCATAATACCTTCTTGTTAAATATTTTTGTTTGAAATTATTTTTAAATATCTTCCATGTCAATTCATTGCTTCTAACTTTATTTACTGTTTTGGTCTTTTTCCACCAAATGAAAGCCTTACAATTCAACTTGCACACAACCCGTCTAGCTCTTCGATTCCCATGGTAGTTATAAATATGAAAATATTTTCCCATGTATAGGAGATAATATTTTACTCCTCCAAACTCCCCATCAAAACTAGGTGGTCTGATCTTGTTAACTTTTTTAGATAATTCATTACTGTACCCCTTTCATTTCTTGATTTTATTTGTTTTCTTCTGTAGAGTGTTGTTTTCAAAACTATCTTTGCTACTTTCATCGGTCATTAATGTTGTTTTATCACTTAATATTGGATGTTCCTTTCATTTATGAGATTCTTCATTAGAGGCTTCTTTCTTAACATTGATAAAGGTATGTCCTACATTCTTATTATGTCTTATCTCCATAATGCTCTTGAGTAGGATGTCATTTAATTCCTCTTGTTCCCTACTAGCTTTCAACAGTTTTTCGTTATCCACTTTAATAGTCTAGAATTCTTCCTTTATACTTCTCATAGTTTGAATCAATCCTAGTGAGTTGTTTTGAGGTTGCTCACTATTCAAATATACATACATTTTTGGACCACTTGGTGTTGCTTTTCCAGTTTCTTCTGCCATATTGTTGGTTTGTTGTTTTCTAATAAGGGAAAAATAGATTTTATGTTAAGATTTTATTTTAACAATTCTTAAATGATTACATACTCTATTATGTTCATAAGCACCACAATTATGTTCATTTTGAACCCATAAGGCCATAGTGTTTGAACCATAGAATGATACAATTTGTAACATCACTCAAACACATTTTTTTTTAAATAATAATGACTATTGTCGTAATTAGGAATGTATGACTTCCATTAATGTTTCCTTCGTTAGATTAATTTAACTACCTAATTCTAGCCAGTAATATCGTCATATATATTTATTTTTCTCATGAGAGGTGAAAGGTTCAAGTCAAGATACTGTACATTCAACTTTGATTTTGTTTATATCATCATTCGACATTCTTCTAGGATACTCAATGAATAAATAGGTACAAGGTTCAACAACTGATCAAATCCAAATCCTTTGATGCATCAAACCAAGGGTATACTAGCTCAATTGTATTTTACATCATTTCGATTATTAGCATTGATTAAGTAAAACCTACTTCTTGTACTCATCTATCTTTTTATAGTCTCGTGGGATTTCCCACACATATTTTGTTTCCATGTCTTAATCTACACATTATTTTATTTTTTTTACAAACATCATCATTCTTATATCCACTTGAAAACTCAATTTTTAGATCTATATATATATATATATATATATATATATATATATATATATATTTATAATATTATATTATTTGTACTTATGATATACTTAACTCTTAGTGTCATCTAACTATGACACTTGTATAATGGGATACGAATATCATATACATAAATTCCATCGCTACAATTCTTATTTGATCTACCACCATATAGATTTTAATGTGGAACCAACTCTTATATTTAAGAGTAAAATATTGTGGAATAAAATTAAACCTCCTCACACAAACTATGTGTTATGTTCATGGCAGGTTACTGGAATCATGATTGGTTTTGTTTCTAGTTAAATTTTTCTATGCAATCATTATCTAGTTGTATGTTATTAGTCCATGCCGAAGGCGTATAGGGACTATAGCAATCGATAATTTTTTGACCTCATATTAGTTTGTCCTTTGACTAAAAATATTTGCATAATATCTATTGTTGGAACTAGGGAAATAAAAACATTCATTTTTATATAATAAAAAATACTATATATGTCATGATCTAATTGGATAGCAAATTGGAGGTCTTATTGTCATCTTCGTTATTCCCAATTTTTGATATGTTAGCATATCCAAAAGTTTTTTATCATATACGGTCTTTCTGAGTTTTTACCTTTTTCTTGAAATGATTGGATATCCAAAGTTTTGAAGATAGATAGTCATTTTTTTTCTTAGTTGACTTCATTTTAGTCTGTCCTTTGAATGGATTGTTTTTTACATAGCCTCTATTGTTCAAACTATCGTTACTATTTTTTTTTATTGTGATAAAATAATATAATAAATGTTTTTTTTGTACGTAATAGACCTGCCACACTACATTCTTTCTTAAATGTTTACAGAGCAGTCCTGACAGACTTAAATGTTTACCTAACAAGCCTCACGGCCTTAAATGTTTACTTAACAGGCCTATTACAATACATTTTCTTCCATTTTTTTTTATATGCAATGTTCTCTGTAGTGAATATGGGAAATATCATTCTTCAACGACATTGTTGGTTCAATAGTTCATTCTTGCTTCTTGTTTGTTTACTGATTTCTTATTTTCCTTTTGTTGTTGTTCTTGTTTCCCTGTTGGTCTTGTTGCAGTTTTCACGCTTGGGATTATGCAACTACAATTGGAACTAGCCTTCTATTGTTCCCCATTGACGGGCGGGTTTGGGTGTCATGTTTAGCTTCGCTTGATATTTGTAGTTTGCAGGTGGGAAATTTGACTACTGGGGGATGCCTGAGTATAAATCCTATTGCAAAACATCTTTGTATGTGAGGAGAAAATACTATTTCCTTTTCCTATACATCAATGTGGTTGTGATAGACGTAGATTCTATGTCCAACATTGGCGATCAGGAATGAGATGAAGACAACATTACAGTCCTTCTTCTCTGGTCGTAGTAATCACATACAAAGATGGATTGCAAGAGGATTTTGATCACTCCCAATATTGAAAAATACCAACCATGAAAATCACACCTTTCTTGATTTCTTGCATAGTGACAGGCCTTTAGACGGTCCTAACAGCTTTGAATGTTTACCTGATAGTTCTCACAGCCTAAAATGTTTTGTTAATAGATGTGTTACAATACATTTTTCTCCGAATTGTTTGATACAATCTTGTGTGCAGTAAATTTGGCCGATATTGTTCTTCATCGAAATTCCTGGTTGGTTGGTTGGTGCTTGCTTCTTGGTTTGTTGGATGCTTCTTATTGTTGTTTGATTCAAATTTGCAGGGTTGAGGTCCTGCAGCTGCAGTTGGGCCTTTTGGTGCTTCTTCACTGGGTTTTTATTTACTCCTTGTTGTTTTTTTCTTCAACTTTGGAAGGTTGGGGTCCTGCATCTCTAGTTGGATCTGTTGTTACAGTTTGTGGGCAAGGTGTTGTGCTTTTGTCCTTCTCCATT
>JASDQU010589589.1:22777-43542 GCA_032191745.1 Picea mariana
CCCCCATTTTACTCAGCATGATATCATAAGGGATTTAACTTTTAATTTTAAACATGTATGTGATCAAGTATTTTTTAATGTTCTCAATTTTCTTCCATTGTAAGTCAGATGTGATGTTGGCCCACACTTCCCAACCATATAGAACCACCAATATCACTAAAATTCCAAAGAGAGTTTTCATAGTCTTCCAATCCCATAGCTCTGCCTCTTTGCACCTATTTTGAAAAGCATAGAACGCTTTCCAACGTCCTAAAGTTCTTTTCTTTTTGCAATCTTCCCAACTTAGATTTTTGTTGAAGTCAATTCCGAGGTATTTGAAATATGCCACTTCTTCAAGAGTGTTTCCTTCAAAGTATAACTTATGTTGCTTCTGTTTTCTTTTGCTAAAAATAATTACTACTTTCGTCTTGCTAGTATTGACTTGCATCCCCATGTGCTACAAAAGTGCTCAAGGGAAATTAAGTGTTCTTGCAACCCAAGAGCAGATTTAGCAATCAGAATAAGGGAAAGAAGCCTTATCACAAAATCACCCAAAAGAGCATCATCACCCTCCTGCAATTTTAACCACTCTTCAAGTTTGTCTATATATAAACAAAAAAGGGTAGGGGACAATGGGCACCCTTCCTTGACCCCGACATCGCTCCTAAAACTTTCGGAGATACCAGCTAACATACTGATTTTGACTTTAACCTCCTCATATAGCCTATGGACAACTGCTCTAAGATGTATAGGAACCCCAATTTCCTCCATTCTATGCCAAAACTTATCTCTAGGGACTGTGTCAAAAGATTTTTTGAAATCGACAAAGCAACAAAAAATTTCCTCTTTTTTCTTTAAGATCTTTGCTACACCTCAGTTGATAGATCACATGGCTCGATATCGATAAGCTCTATATGGAAACTCAACAAAGAGCACTTAAGAGGCGAATTCAAGATGGAGGATTTATTGCAGTGGTCTATAAGGGAAATTAAGGTGATGGCATCAAAGGGTTTGAGGCTAAGGTTAAAAGGAAGTCCTCGGAATTTCGATTCTATTTTGCCATTGATCGTGTGAAAACGCTTTGTGTGCACATGGTAGTGTTTTAGTTCTATGTCAAACTTTTAATTAAGGAACGAACATAGGGCCACTTGGAGTGAAGGAGAGTAGCGCTAATCATAGTAAAAGAAGAAAAACGTGTATGAAGGATAAGGAGTAAAGGGGGAAACGGTTAAGGAGTAAAGGATGGAAACGGTTGTGGGGTGGGATGTTGGCGTGAAATAAGTTGAATTTTTAATGGAGAGGGATTTAATAGGGCATTTTATAGGAAAAGTAGCGAAAAGGGAGACTCTATATGGATGGATAAAATAAAATTGCAAATAGATTTTAGTGTATTCTCCAAATTTCCATCTTTTGATGAGAGCTTGGATATGCTTTGAATTCAAAAAGTGCAAGCAATTTGGATGAGATTATAAAAAAAAACTAGTTATGGGTTCCTCTACATTATTTTAAAAAGCTGGAGTCTCGATTTTGACATGTCTAGTGAAGCTACATATATCTAGTAAGTGTGGGTATTATTGCCTAGTTTACTTATTGAATTGCGGAACAAAAGCTGGAGTCTCGATTTTGACATGTCTAGTGAAGCTACATATATCTAGTAAGTGTGGGTATTATTGCCTAGTTTACTTATTGAATTGCGGAACAAAGAGATTTTGGATAATATAAGGATTTTGATTAGGAGATTTAAAATGTTGGAAAAAAATTCATTTGGGCATAAAGGAAAAGTGGGTAGTGAAAATTATTTTGCATCTTAACATAGAGGATGGCTTGTTTATGAAGATTGAAATAGAATGGGGTTTGTGGAAATATCTACAAAAGATAGACTACTATAAGCTAACATTTCAATGATCTTCATGTCACAAAGTGTGTTATTTATAGACAAAATGTAAGGAGACAAATTTTGTGTTGTATAACTCAATAGATATTAAGATAGAACAACGAAGAGAAATCCTTAACTTTAGAAATAAACCAAATAAAATGATGTATAGAAATCCCTTGAGGTAGGATAACACCATTAATTATTTCTTAAGGAAATCACTCCACAAGAAATGCTTTCTACAACTACCATATAGTTCATAATATATCTCATTACATTGATTCTACTTATCTATATAGTTCTATATAATCTCTTAACAACCTTCTAGTACATGGAACCATCAGGTAAGCCTTATTAAAATTATTTCTTTCAGACTACTACATGAGACTTATTTACTAGAGATGACCTCCATGCATAGAAAACCTATCTACCATTATCCTCTTTCGGTACCTCCCTAAGTACCCCATATTATCCTCCATAGGTACACTACATTCCATCCCATTTCACATGTTTCATCCTCAAAACATCAAAGGAAGCCATACAATATGATATACTAAGAAATTATCCAATCGTACCAAGCATGAACTTACATCCATCATAGTGAAATGTGAACATGGGGTCCAACTACTTCCTTTCCACCTCGATCTAGATTTCGATTGCCCCTTGCTTTGTGACTTTGATATCTCCATGTAGTGTTGCATGTCCTCCATGCTCTTCTCAATTGGTTTACTTTCTAGTTCCATGTTGTGTTAGGGACCTAACCCCTCACATGGACCATGTAATAAAGGCCTACATTAGTTAAAAATGCCTAAATATATTTTCCATGTAATAAAGGTTGCCATTAATTAGTAAGGCCTATTTAATAATTATGAATAAGTCAATGTAGGAAGGCATAATAGAAGCTTTCACTTCTAGAGATATCTTCCTCTACAATGTTCTTTAGAGGATAGAATTAATATAAACAAGAGAAGGATGCATAAGAAAACGTGTATTGAGAATTATTATAATAGAGCTCTACTATGTTGGAGGTTGCACCCTTAAAGAGGAAAGTGAACATTCCTTTCCTTGAATGAAGGTATTATTTATGATATTTCTCCTCTCAATGTTTTTTTGTTCTATTGATATGTGTCGAATATTTATGTTTTTGTATATTATGTTACATCTGATACTTTACAAGTTGTACCAGATCACGTTCCTTGGCAGGAATTTTGGGTAAATGTTTTTTCCAAGGTAGAGACTTGTATTGTCGATGCCTTTAAAGCACAAAGATCTATTGTTTAGGGGGTAAAAATGTAGTGGGTAAGACTACACATATGCAATAGAAACATATTAATTGGGTTTCCTCAAAACCAAAGGTTTCTCCCTTGTTGGAAACCTCTGTAACCCTTGTTGGTAACCCTCAAGTAGTACCGCATCAGACAAAATTTGTAAAAGGCCATCTTTCCCACATATCGGTAGGTATATAGGGAGTCTCCTAGGTCTCCTCAAAAACATCCCTGGATCAACCCATTGGCCACCTGACTCATATAGTTCCACTAAGAACAACATTCACGAAGATAATCTATAGTACCTAGGTAATTAGGTAGTACAACTAAGGCTATGGTCACACCTCCTTAGTTGGTGCCTTGAGATATTGGGTCATGTACTATTGTTCAACCCCACACTTATATCTGAGAGCTATATCACATGGAAAACCCTTTTCAATAAGCACACTGTAAACCCTAATCAGGGAAGAACATCCTAACTAGGAACATAAAGGATGCTTTGGCCGCTCAACGTTGCCTCATGCATTCTTGTTGTGAAATTCCTAGACATTTTTCTGTTAATAATTTGGGCATTTTGACACTGTAGTATTATTCAGGACGAAGCATAACTCCATCCCACACCCTTATTTTAGACCCATCTCATTTGATTCCTATTTTTGTCCTAATCACTGTGATACCTATAATTTTCAACCTTTTTTACACCGTGGATTCATACCCCTCCCGAGACCTTTATTTCCCACTTATTGCATTGGTTTCTCTTGTTTCACTAATCATAGTGGTATATATCACTTATATTATTTTTTTCCATGGACCCACCCTTCTTTCCCTCATGGCTCCCACCCACCAAGAAGAAACCAATCATAAACTAAATACTAACCTTACTTCCCTTCAGGCCTAATTGAATAAGGACATTCTTGTCATTAATGCCAAAATGGACTACACCTAGGTAAAACCATGTAGCCAAGTTGTTGAAATAAATTCCTCTGTCCAACAATTCATGAAAAACTTCTAGGTTCCTTCTTCCTCTGACCCACCTCTCTATACTGAAGATGTTGACTCCAACTAGCCTCTGTATTCTCATTCCAACTCCCTACCACATGACTCTCATCTTCCTATATTTGAGTCGAACAAAATTGATGGCTCAGATCCAACAACCAGGGTCACTCAAATGGAACACTATTTCTCCCTCCATGGAATTATTGATGAGTTGACCAAGCTTCGCTACATGATTCTCTATTTGGATCTGGAATTATGCAAATGGTTGCAACATAATACAAATTCACATCAAGGGTATGTTGCTTGGTCACAGTTTGTTTATGATATCTATGAACACTTTGAAAGAGACAACCACCATTTATGACGCCTGACCAAGTTGAAATAGTCTAGAACAATGGAATATTTTATTGTTTGCTTTGAAAAATTGGATTTCCACATAGAGGGCATGGCATATGATTTTTTAAGGGAATGTTTAAGCAATGGCCTGAAGGATGAAATACGATCAAGGTCATAATGGCTCTCCCCCACACTTAGTTCGAAGAAACTAAATGTGACAAGGAGGAACAATAGGTCATCATGTCCTAGAGCCGAAAACACACCTTTGTTCCATGCCCTAAACCCACCACTTTTGTCGCTTAGGACACTCCTCTCAAGTTCCTAATATTAACATGAGAAGAAATGGTTGAACACCAAATCAAGGGTCTTTGCTATAATTGTGATCATAAATACTTTCTAGGGAAGAATTGCAAAAAACATAAAGGTTTTATGGCCATTTTAGAGGATGTTTTTGATGAATATGTGGAGGTCTCACCCGAAGTCGAGCCACCCCAAACAAATAATATTTCGTTGCCATCTGATCCTCTCGAAGTTGAACCAGATTTCATTGAATGCTCTCATTGGTTTTTCTACTCCCCAAACCCTCAAATCAATTGGTTACATTAAGCACTGAAAATTCACCATCCTAGTTAATAATGGCAACACTCATAATTTCATTCATCGCCATCTTGCTCAGAGCTCAATTGTTATATCTGTGTTGTAAAGAATTTTGAAATCATGATTTCCAATGGTGGTTCCATGAAATGTGGGGGGAATTGTGAAAATGTATACCTACAAATCGGTTAATGTAACCTGAAATCTCACATATTTGCTACTGACAAGGATGCTTGTGACATTATGCTTGTTGTTTAATGGTTACACCCTTGCACCCTTGGCTCCATAACCATGTATTTTAAGGATGTAACCATACAATTTTCACATGATGAACAAAAGTATAAATTCCAAGGCATGTAACATCACTGAAACACAATTTTTTTTTTTTTTTTTTTAAGAATAATGACTTGTCGTTATTATTAGGAATGTATGACTTACGTTATTGTTTTTTTCGTTAGATTAATTTAACAAACTATTGCTACTCATTAATATTAATTTAACAAACTATTGCTACTCATTAATATTGTCATATATATTTATTTTGTTCACGACAAGTGAAGGGTTTGAATCAAGAGACTATACATCCAACGTTGATTCTGTTTATATCATCATTCGAAATTCTACTAGGGTACTCAGTGACTCAATAGATACAAGGTTCACCAAGGTGATCAATTCTTTTGTTGCATTGAACCAAGGATATATTGGCTTACTTGTCTTTTACATCATTCTAATTATTAGTATTGATTAAGTAGCACCTACTTCATGTACTCGTCTAGATGTTTAGTGTCTCGTGGTCTTTCCCACACATATTTGGGTTCCATGTCTTAATATACACGTTAGCTTGTTTTGTTTTTACAAAGTTCACCATTCTTATATTCACTTTAAAACTCTTTTTATAGATGTCTACATATATATTATATTATTTATACATTTGATAAAATTAACTCTTACTTTCATCTAACTATGCCACTTTTATAATGGGATAAAAATATCATATGCATAACTTCCATCACTACGATTCTTATTCGATCTGCCGCCATATAGTTTTTAACGTGGAACCAACTCTTATATTTAAGAGTAAAATATTGTGGAACAAATTTACACTTCCTCACACAAACTACGTGTTATTTTCATGGTAGGTTAGTGAAATCATGATTGGTTTCGTGTCGAGTGAAAATGTGTTACACAAGCATTATCGATTTCTATGTTATTTCCATGTAGCCATTCACTTGCTTCGTGTGCAACGTAAGTATGCCACTAATACAACGTTCTACGGATAACAATTGTTGCTAGCGTGCCATAGTATCCCCTGTTTCGGATTTACTTGTTGGCACTATTACGTATAGTTTAAATAACTGCTCATAGTTTCACATGCAAAACTTGATTCTTTGATTCTTTCTCAAAATCATCAAGATTTCATTTTGCAAAAGTACTACACCATACAATGTCATGCTTACACTATACTTCTCTTTCCTCTTGTCTTATCAAGAAAAAAAAATATATTTTCTAGGTTTTTCATTTTTCAAGTTAGCATCATCTCTAACTCTTAGGAGTCTTGGCCTAAATTCTTGTTAGCTTGTTCCCTCACCTTCCACATATTTGGGAGTGGGTTCACACTTGTCCTCATCCACAACATTTACACTGGTGGTTTTTATCCTTTTTTCAC
This sequence comes from Picea mariana, assembly GCA_032191745.1. Taxonomy (NCBI): domain Eukaryota; kingdom Viridiplantae; phylum Streptophyta; class Pinopsida; order Pinales; family Pinaceae; genus Picea; species Picea mariana. The sequence continues at coordinate 29,487 of JASDQU010589589.1, forward strand.
TTTTCCCATGGAATAAAGAATTATTCTTGCTATAACTAGGTTTTCACATCAATTTGTCTCAAGTAATTTAAAATAAAATTCAAATAATATTTACAAAAACGTCTCTCATCATCAAATGTTTATGATGTCACAATGTAAACTTGAGTCTTTTTCAACATAATAGTCCAAAACTACAATTATTCAAAAATAATTAAATATTTAAATGGAAGGATGTTACATCCTTACCTCCCTTGAAATGAACATTGTCCTTGGTGTTCCATTCCAAGCATCTTAGCTCTGGAACAAAAATTGATAAGCTTTCCTCATAGCTTCCTCCATTTCTCAAGTGTCATCATCAAGACTAAAGTGCCTCCACTGCACTTTAACCTTGGTTATGACTCTGTTCCACAATAGAGTTTCCTTCTTGTCCAAAATACATAGCGGTTCCACCTGGAACTCACCTTCTAGTTCCAATTGGATCACATTCCAATTAACAATATCAGTTATATCATGCACATATTTCTTTAATAATGAAACATCAAATACATTGCGCATTTTTAGATTGGCTAGAAGTGCAAGGTAGTTGGCTACTAGTCCTACTTTGGCGAGCCCTTCAAAATTCCAACAATACCGTGGTGACAACTTAGAGATTTTTCCAAGTTTAAATGAAATTTTTCTGGGTTTCACTTTTATGTAGGCATGATATCCAACATTAAACTTTTTGTGTATCCTTCTTTGATCTACATAACTTTTCTCCCTGTGTTGTGCACTTTTCAAGTTTTGTTTTTCTTTCTAAACTATCTTTTCCATTTCCTTTAACATGTCCATCCCTAAAATGATGCTTTCAATGGGATTATTCCAACTCACAGGTGTTCAACCCATTCTACCATATAACATTTCAAAATGACTCATCTTTAAGGATGATTGATAAGCATTATTGTATGAAAATTCAACCAGATGAATATAATCCTCCCATTTTGTTGGGAAGCCCATACCATGCATTCAAAACATATCCTCAACAATGTGGTTAGTCCTTTTGGTCTGACCTTCRGTTTCAGGATGATAAGTTGTATTAAAACTCAATTGTTTATCCAAACCATTGAAAAAGGTCTTCCAAAAATTGGAAGTGAACTTTGTGTCTCTATCAAAAATGATTGTTTTAGGTAGACCATGCATCCTGAAAATATCAACAATATTAATATTTATAGCCTTGTGAGTAGATTTTACTAGAATTAAATGTGCTACTTTTGTAAGTTTATATATTACAACCAGTATAGAATCATTATGTTTCTTAGTTACAAGTAGTTCAGTGATGAAATCCATACTAATTACTTCTCATTTCCATTCCAGAATGGGTATAGGATGTAATAATTCATCTGGGTTATGGTGCTCTTCCTTAACTTGTTGGCACTGTAGACACCTAACAATGTATTCAGATACTTTTGTTTTCATTGTTGGCCAAAACTACTCTTTATTTAAAGTTTTTATTGTATTTTGATAATGAGGATGACTTGAATATGGTTTCTTGTGAACTTCTTCTAGTAAATTAATTTTTTCAATTTTGTATTGTTTGGTACGTAAAAAAATTTCTTATACAAGACTATGCCCTCGTGTATGCAACTAAATTTTGACTCTTCATTATTTCACTGGTTATTTTGACACTTTGCATGAATTTTCCTATATTCCTCATCTTTTTCTTCCGATCTTACTATTTTTTGTTTTAAATCAGATTGTATATTGTTGCTGAAAACTGCATTGTTTTAAATCAGATTGTATATTGTTGCTGAAAACTGCATTTGACTTCCTACTAAGTTCATCGCCTACCTTATTTTATTTCCCTTTAATATTTTTTACTTAGAAATTGTACTCACTTAGGAAATACAAGCATCTTGCTTGTATTTCATTTATATTTGGTTCTTCAAAGAAGTACTTATGACTAATGTTGTCAATATTTAATAAAAACCTTATACCCAATAGGTAATGTCACTACATTTTTAAAGCATGACTAATTGTGGTTAATTCCATATCATGAATTTCATAGTTTACTTCATGAGTATTTAGTTTTCCTCATTCATATGCAAATACATAATCAACATTAGCACTCCCCCTAGTCCTTCTATTGAAGCATCGATACATGCCACAAAGTCTTTGTGTGGATCTTCTACCTCTAAAATAGGTGCGGTGGTTAATAATTGTTTTAGTTTTTCAAAAATTTCTTGACACTTTTCATTCCATTTAAATCATATTCCCTTTTTCTGTAGAGAGGTGATTGGCAGAAAATTTTCAAAACCCTTCAATAAACCTATGATAATATCATGTAATACCCATAAAGGATCTAACATCTAAGACATCTTTTAATACCATCAAATCTACAACAGCATTGAACTTTTTAGGGTCAACTAAAATCCATTCTCCTAAAATCACATGTCTTAAGTATTGTACTTTACTCTAATAGGATTCACATTTACTAAATTTCAAATACAACTGATTTTCTGTTAATGTTTGCATAACCAACCTTAGATTTTCTTCATGCTCTTCTCTATTCTTCGAATAAATCAAGATATCATCTATAAAAAACAATCATAAACTTATCAAAATATTTCCTTAGTGTGTTGTTCATTAAACACATAAATGTTGCAGGTGCATTAGTTATACCAAAGGGTACCACTACAAACTCATAGAATTCATGCCTAGTTCTAAAAGCAATCTTATAAATGTCTTCATCTTTAATCCTAACCTGATGATAGCTTGACCTTAGATCTATCTTTGAAAATATTTTGTCCTCTCCAACTTGGTTAAATATATCATCAATACAGGGTAAAGGATAAGTATTCTTGATTGTCATTTTATTCAGTTGTATGTAATCAATACATAGCCTAAAGGTTCCATCCTTATTTTTCACAAACAAATTTGTTGCTCCCCACAGAGACACACTCGGTTTAATGTACATTTTATCCATTAACTCTTGAAGTTGAATCTTTAACTTAGTTAATTCAGGAACACTCATTTTGTAGGGTGATTTATACAATGGTGCAAATCTAGGTGCTAGATCTATTGTAAAATATATGTCCCTTCTAGGCTGTAGTCTTAAAATTTCTTCTAGAAATACATCCTGAAACTCAAGCAACATAAGGTCTTTAGTCAACAATTTTTCAACCAATTTGTCTTTTTTTTAATTTATGTGTACAACATATACCTCACATCCCTTCATTGTATTTCTTTTCAACTCTAAAGAATAAATATTCCTTACCAACACACCAAGAGGTATTCCCTTAATGGATTTTCCTTGTCCAAATTCATCTAAATAGTCAAAATTTTTATTTCTACAATTCACATTAGATGCATGTTTTTGAAGCCAATCCATGCCTATGAGTAAATCATAGGATCCCAAAGGCAATACATCCAAGTCCACTCTAGTTTCCATTCCATCCATAGTTATTATGGACTCTTTGACCAACTCAACAACCTTTCATTTTGTACCAGTAGCTAACGGTACTAACCAAGATTTCTTATGTTTTACTTTGTTCAGTTTAAAGTCTTCTACCATAGTAAGGTAAAAATAAATTAAACTTGCACTAGGTTCAATTAAAATAGATACATATTTTTTATTGATCATACCTTTAATTTATACCATGGAAAATTCGTGATCAACTTGTCGATTCTCCAAGGATGCATTAATATTATGATTGCATTGTGTCATGTCATTAATTATCATGGATTTCTTAATGGTATTCACTGTTAAATTTCTATTCCTATTTAAAGAACAATATGTATATATGTAAAACACCTTCGTTAAGACTAAGAAAAATTGAAGCACAATAGGTAAATTTTTTTAAAAGCATTAGGAATTAGCATCAACACATAATCCAAGCATATGATAATCGACGACATCATAATTAAAGAATTACAAATGACACATCGTCATAATCACTAACATCGCAACCAAGGAATCAACATAATTAGTAACGACACAAAATCAACACATCATCACGTTATATAAGGACACATAATCAACAAGCATACTAAATGGTGATGCAAGATCAACTCATCACGACCAAGTAGAATCATCCATACTTTTAATCATGCAACTCATCATATAAATACAATCATCAAATAACACAAGGATAACATGAGAGTACATAACGATAACATAAAGATGACATAAAGATACTACCCGCCCTACCTACCCTGGAAGGTTAGGAGCTCCAAGACACATAAGCGACGCTCAAGCACATGATTCAACTGATTGATTTTGACCATTTAAGGTCTCAGGGCTAGTGAATGTTTTGATGAACAAGGAAGTGTCTACATCCCACTAACACAATCAAGTCCAAACCAACTAGCTATATCAACAACATCAATAATAATAAATGACACAATAATGTTCTAATAACCAATTGCACATCACATAAATTCCAAGGAACAAGAGAATTTAATTTCTAAGTCAATCATCCAACGACATAAGACAAGGCACAAAGCATTCAACTTTATTTTATTTTTAAGGCACAAAAGAAAACATCTACTTTAATTCAAGGTGCGTGATTAATCAATCATTTAATTAAACAATATACAACATTATTTCAAGGTGCATGTGTGCTCCAAAATCTGAATTAAGCATAACCCAACCTCAACATTAATTATGACATCTCGGAAATCTACTTTATTTTACATGGAGCAAGGTAATATAAAAGATTAATCAATCATAAATCCACATTTTGTATTGGCGCAAGAGGTAAACTACACACATGACCATTCATACATTGGTTTAGACATGGCGCAAAAGAATTATCAATTAAATTTAAGGAACAAGGGAGTCTAATTTATTAATTTCGGATCACAAAGCAATAACTACAAAGCAATCACATGCCAACTTTATTCAAGGTGCACAAGCAAATTTAGTTGCTAATCTAATCAATATCCAATTCAAGTACTAATGTTTAGAACTATAACCAAGTTCAAAAGTAAATTGTTCAAAATAAATATTCCTTTACTGTTACTAGTGTGGGAACACTTCATTGATTTCAATGAAAACAATCTCTTATGACCATGACTTTATGTCTAATTATTTTGACATAATATGATTCCCCACTGTACCTTTTCAAGAACAACCTCTAAAAGGAAACCTTAAAATAATAGTAGATTCAAGGGAAAGTAAAATAACCATAATCAATTCATCATTAGCCAATGTCATCTCTATGGGTTGTGTTCGTTATATGAACATTTATTAAACATATTGTTTACTTTTTTATTGAAATAAACCACATAAAGCAATCCTCTAGATTTCTAATAGATCCTCTAAAATCCTTAGATTGAAAATGATTACACTTTTATCTTGGAGCGATCCCATGGAATGCATCTATACTAATTATATTCAAGTGTGATCATTCCAATGCAGAGGTAAGGAAAAATTTGTTGTGTGAAGGTTCGAACGCAAAGGCAATGAATAATCACTGTGTTAAAAATCCAAATTTTTGTTGAGTCACCAAATCGCAGATAAATAAAGGAAAAAATAGAGGTTAGCCGAGTAGAATTATAGAGATATATCTACCCCCAAACAACATAGGGAAATGAAGTAAACCTCTAGGTGTTTCCCATGGTAAAACTCAGAGAAATTCACTTGCTAAACACAGAGAAAATTCCAGGCGAAATTTAATTAGAAAACATAATTTAATGCAAGAAAAAAAAATGGTAAGGAATATCATCACGTAGAGGTAAGACCATCAAATTCACATCAAATGAAAGCCAATCATAGAGGTTGTGGAAGGGAGACACAAGTGTTAGAATACCCATAAAATCTGCACCAATGCAAGCCAGTCACAAATATTGGAAAGGAAACAAAACGTAGAGTGCACCAAATAGATTCATAGAGAAAGACATGAAAATTTTGCTGAGGATTGTATGAGAATTCCCTGAGGAATGCATGCCAAAAATTTCACTGAGAAATGCATGTGAATTCACTAAGGAAAAGAAATAAAAATCGTTGATCTTTTGCAGATAATTGTTGTGTAATAAAGAGGTAAAAATCTTTGTGGTTACTCTGGTAAATTCATTGAGTTCTTAGGGGTGGACACGGAGAATTATAAATCAAAAAAAGAGTTGATTCTTTAAGGGAATACGTAGGGTCTTTAGTAAGGAATTTCGTTGAGATCTTAGAGGGAAATAATTGAGTAATAAGTGGTAATTTCACTGTGTATAAGTGGTAAATAGATGAGTAATAGGTGGTAAATTCATTGGGATATAGTACCCATAATATTTTGTAGCAAGAGAATGCCATGAAAAAGAACTTAAAGGGAGTCGCACGGGTTTATATTACTAATAAAAATTGCAGAAAATGTATGCCATCATATAGAACTTAAAGGAATTTCAGGGGTTTATATTACTCCAAAAAAATATTGTAGAAAAGGTATGCATTGCAAAGAACTTAAAGGAAATATGCAAGGGTTAAATTTACTCATGAAAAATATCACAGAAGGAGCATGTTATTGCAGAGATTCAAAGGAAATCTACTTGGCAAGTTTACACAACCAAAGAAAAAATAAGAGATACACCAAGAGAAAATCGTTGAGGCAAAGATGAAATTGCAGAGGTAAAAAAGAGATGGCCTTCAAGGTAAAGGAAGGGAGGTTTTCCCAAGCACACGTGTCACTTTTAAATGAAAAAATCGCAGAGACAATAGAGGCAAAATAAATGCCAGGGGACTTGTATTGTCGTGCAAATGAACATGAAAACGGTAGGTGAATTCCTCAAGAATCAAATAAAATATGCATCATAGATATCGCTATAGTTAATGATGTACATCGATAAATGGTTTTAATGATCCATACATATTTTAAAATAAAATAGTACCCATTAAAAAACTTAACACAATTTTACAATCTCAACATAAATACCGTAATCGAAGATAAGAATTCGAATATGTTCCCCACACTTGCGCTCCATCCAACTCATCTCTTGCTAACTGTGAAAAAATCATCAGTCCTCCCAACCAACACTACGGGTACTCTTCTTCCCCCTCATACCCCGAGCCGCAAAGGGGCCATGCACAACCACAACCAGAATACTCTATCTCCCAACTCGCCTCGTAGGGTAGAGATACCACTCTCTCTTTCTTGAGTTGGGTATCCCAACTCTCACAAGTAAAACCAGTCATAATTTATGCAGCATAACCTTACTCATAGCAATTATCCCCATTTCTCCTCTAAGCCATTTCTTTTATATAATTTTTCTTAGTGACCACTTGCGATTTGCACATTTAATTCATTTTTTTTTAATTAATTAGGAATTAATCCCCCCATACACTTGCCACTCGTTCCCTTAGTTGCACCAATAAATCCACCATTTAATTTAATTAAATGTCAATTTCCCTCACCCATCCTAAAAGCACTCCTAAAATCACTCCTAGTGTCCCTTTACTACCTTTATTTACCATTTATGACTAACGCATTTCTAAAACATAGTTGAGTTAAAGTAGGAATGTTCTCTAGTTAGACTAGACTTAGATACCTTTATATGCTTACACATTCTTGTTAGCTTTATTCTTTTCTTATTTTAATTTCTAATTTTGGTATTTACTTGCACAATGTGTATTAATTCACTCTTTAGATATTTTTTATTTTTATTGGTTCTTAATTTGATTTATTCCATCCCCTCATCATTTAATTTAAAATTTAGTTTTTAGTCTTCTCACTCACTTATACTTAGTCTTAGTTAAATATTTATTTGCAAATCCCTAGACACTTAGGGATTATGCTTAATAAATTCATACTTTAGTTAATTAATTAATCCATTAATTAATTCGGCAAGTGCTCAAAATTTTAAGGTTTAACATCTACTCAAGTTTTCTAGGCTTCCTAGATTCATTGACTCATTTTTTTTATACTACAACGTTCACTTCAAGATGCACTCCGTGCTCCAAGGGTGCCACTCGCCTTTGTTTCAAATTTTAATTACGCGACCTTCCCTTCAAGATGCACTACGTGCTCCAAGGGTGCCACTCGCCTTTGATTCAAATTTTAATTATGTGACGTGCCCTTCAAGACGCACTACATGCTCCAAGGGTGCCACTCACATTTGACTAGTTTTGGTCATTGTCCAACACTTGGATTCGATACTCCATTCAGGCATCCTTGTGAGAGACTAAGTTCCTCTAAGGAATAAGGACCCTTCTGTATTGTGTGCCCCTTAGAATCTTTGTTAGTGACTCTCTCAGTCTGCCCTCACATCATCATGGATCTCTTGAACTAGGTAATCATTAACCTACAATTCGAACCACGACAAGAGTGCTATTAGGTTGTGATAGGGCTTCTTGCACACCTCTCCCTCAATATATAGTTGTTGTGCATGGCCCCTTTACTCCTTCTGTTATTCTAATTAGCAAGCAATCTTCAGCCTGCATCCATCAATGAAACATTGTGAGTGATACATAAACAACATCATAATATACCAAATCATATGTCACATATGCATAAATAAAAATACCCAAACCAGTATAGTCCACTCCTTGACTCGACCCAGAGTCCAAGGAGATCCATTGATGTCATCATCATCCTCAATCTGTTAAGTGTCTTGCACACTCAGGGGAAACTTGTCAATAACATCTATCAATACATAGATATCAAATAACATAGCATTATAATCCATCAACATCATCATAAGAATCCATAAGCAAACAAAAAACCATATACTAAAACGAGATCACTTGCACACAATTGTCCTCAAAGAATAAGTCAATAACATATGATCGCAAGAGCATGCCGTTGCAATATAGATGTGGTTCTTTGCAACCCCAACACTATAATGGTGGTCTAACTAGTTTATTCACTGAATATGTCCATCGACTATTGTTCTGAACTTATATGCTTTGCTACTCACCACTAAACCTACTATGTCTACTCCATGCACTGTGTGATGGATGATGTGGATGCTTAACTTGTTTCTTTCTAGGGTAAAACTTGTTATCTTTGTTCTACTCTGCCATGTTTTTGTATTTTTATACTTTTGTTTAAACTGAGTATAACACAATTTATCATGTCTTATTACCTCATCCATTGTCTTAGTATTAAGGAACTCAATATTATCCCTACATGCTTGGGGAAGGAAGCTCAGAAATCATTGTACTTTTACCTTTTCCTCTCTCAAGTAACATACATATCTCATTAGATTGACAAACTTGGTAACAAAATATTTTATCGTCATTTGTCTTAATTTACGGTCATGAAATTCCTTATCCTTTTCATCATAATACCTTTCTGTTAAATATTTTTGTTTAAAATTATTTTTAAATATCTTCCATGTCAATTCATTGCTTCTAACTTTATTTATTGTTTTGGTCTTTTGCCACCAAATGGAAGCCTTAGAATTCGACTTGCACACAACTCGTCTAGCTCTTCGATTTCCATGGTAGTTATAAATATGAAAATATTTTCCCATGTTTAGGAGATAATATTGTACTCCTTCAAACTCCCCATCAAAACTAGGTGGTCTAATCTAGTTAAATTTTTCAGATAATTCATTATTGTACCCCTTTTGTTTCTCGATTTTATGTGTTTTCTTCTGTAGAGTGTTCTTTTCAAAACTATCTTCGCTACTTTCATTGGTCATTAATGTTGTTTTATCAGTGTATATTGGATGTTCCTTTCATTTATGAGATTCTTCATTAGAGGCTTCTTTCTTAACATTGATAGAGGTATGTCCTACATTCTTATTATGTCTTATCTCCATAATGCTCTTGAGTAGGATGTCATTTAATTCCTCTTGTTCCCTACTAGATTTAAACAGTTTTTCGTTATCCACTTTAATAGTCTGGAATTCTTCCTTTGTACTTCTCATAGTTTGAATCAACCCTAGTTAGTTGTTTTGAGGTTTCTCACTATTCAAATCTACATACATTTTTGGACCACTTGGTGTTGTTTTTTCAGTTTCTTCTGCCATATTGTTGGTTTGTTGTTTTCTGATAAGGGAAAAATAGATTTTATGTTAATACTTTCTTTTAACAATTCTTAAATGATTACATACTCTATTATGTTCATAAGCAGGTCACAATTATGTTCATTTTGAACCCATAAGGCCATAGTGTTTTAACCATGGACTGATACAATTTGTAACATCACTCAAACACATTTTTTTTTAAATAATAATGAATATTGTTGTAATTAGGAATGTATGACTTACATTAATGTTTCCTTTGTTAGATTAATTTAACTAACTAATTCTAGCCAGTAATATCGTCATATATATTTATTTTTCTCATGAGAGGTGAAAGGTTCAAGTCAAGATACTATACATCCAACTTCGATTTTGTTTATATCATCATTCAACATTCTTCTAGGATACTCAATGAATAAACAGGTACAAGGTTCAATAGGTGATTAATTCCTTTGATGCATCAAACCAAGGGTATACTAGCTCAATTGTATTTTACATCATTTTCATTATTAGTATTGATTAAGTAAAACCTACTTCTTGTACTCATCTATCTTTTTATAGTCTCGTGGGATTTCCCACACATATTTGGTTTCCATGTCTTGATCTACACATTTTTTTTTTTTTTTACAAACTTCATCGTTCTTATATCCACTTTAAAACTCAATTTTTATATCTGTACATATATATTTATAATATTATATTATTTGTACTTATGATATACTTAACTCTTAGTGTCATCTAACTATGACACTTGTATAATGGGATAAGAATACCATATACATAAATTCCATCGCTACAATTCTTATTTGATCTACCACCATATAGATTTTAATGTGGAACCAACTCTTATATTTAAGAATAAAATATTGTGGAATAAAATTACACCTCCTCACACAAACTATGTGTTATGTTCATGGCAGGTTACTGGAATCATGATTGGTTTTGTTTCTAGTTAAAATTTTCTATGCAATCATTATCTAGTTGTATGTTATTAGTCCCTGCTGAAGGCGTATAGGGACTATAGCAATCAATAATTTGTTGACCTCATATTAGTTTGTCCTTTGACTGAAAATATTTGCATAATATCTATTGTTGGAACTAGGGAACTAAAAACATTCATTTTTATATAATAAAAAATACTATATATGTCATGATCTAATTGGATAACAGATTGGAGGTCTTATTGCCAGCTTTGCTATTCCCAATTTTTGATATGTTAGCATGTAACAACCCTAGTTGAATATATGCTTAGGGATTATTAAGTAAAGTTAATTAGATAATTAATTGTCCTAATATGGTTTTAATTAAACAATGATTAGCAATAATAATATTAATTAAATATTTATTTATTAATTAATTGTTTATAACTTTTGATTAATTAATTAATTAATTACATATCACATTCAATGACATGGGTAATAAATTTAAGGGGCTTAATAATTTTGATTTGTTTAATTAAATGCTTTATGTATGCAGGAGGGGATAAGACATTAAAGAAGGGGATAAGATATTAATGAAGGGGATAAGACATTAAATAAGGGGATAAGATATTAAAGGGGGAGATAAGGAAACTAATGAGGGGAGAAGAGTCGGTGAAGGAGGATATGATGGGGAAGAGTCTTACGGGTAGTCCATTCTTTTGGAGGAGGAAGCATTTTGAGGGGAGGATATATTTCTGTGGAGATCTCTCATGTGAGGAGTTTGATTTTGGGGGTTTTTGGTGAATAAGAAGTAGGGTGCACCGGTTTGTTGGGGGTTTTGGGCACGGGGGCCAGGATATCCTTACGGTATCCTGGAGCTAGGGAGTCGGACAGGCTGCTCCTAGCTGGCAGGGAGGAAAACTCGGTTTTGGGCAATGTTTGACACAGTTTCAACTTCAGTAAAGGACAACCAGATCAATGGGGGAATTAGCATCAGGAAGAGGTAATTTATTATTCTGTTATGAAATTGTTATTCTTTAATTAATTTAACATGTTTATATGCTGGTGAATGAATTATTTATGTAAATTGAAAGGAATTATATGTTAAATTGTATTAAATTTATAATTTAATTTAGTATGCTCACTACACATGGTATCCGAGCTTCATTTTGAAGCACGGGAGCCTTAAGGGCCTATCCACCTACCTGCTTGTAAGAAGGAATAAGGAACTATTCAACACTAACGCAGAAATTTAAATAACCCCTAACTGGTTATATTGAAACCCTTTTTCCCTGAAATCCTAAACAATCTCTAAATAATCTATATATGAATATATATATGTAATTGTAAATATAAATTAGGGCCAAGCTTAGACTCAAAGCTCCAGCTCCACTAAACTGCAAAGAAATACCCAAAAATAAATATCAGACACATGAATCAAAAGGAACATGTTCTATTAATTTGTCCCCTTTGAAAACTTGCTAACAATAGAAAATTTAAACTTGAGAATAATTATGTGGCAATTCCACTATTTAATAGGTACAATGACAACCAAACAATTGGAACAAAAAAAAAAAAAAAACTTCCAACCATGAACTTTCCTTTTCAAGTAATACACTACTAATTCTTCATCCGTTGGATGAAATCTAAACCCGAGAGGCAAATACATAGGGGCCATTCCAACTAAATCTTTAAGAAATTTTAGCGTTTCAACCTACAAAACTCCAAATAAAAAGAGAGACTATAAAGCTGGCTAAACTGCCGATGATTGCGCATGTTATAAAAAAATCTAAGAAAGAAATTGATCCAAGTATGCATGTTGGAATGACATATATAACAAGGAATGTGTTGTAACCTTTAAGAGGAACATAAATTGTAAAATGAGGAGAAACTTGTAAAATGGTACTGAATAAATTCGGCTAACTAGATTTAAATACACGGGGAGAGAAACTAGAAGCCACCATTATGTTGTTTGGACTTTGTAAATATACACCTCCATAAATAGAATCAATATCTAACTGATAATCACCGCATAGAGCGAAAGAAATCATTGTTAACAAAATAAAAATTCAATATATTAAAAAACAGTCGTAAATAATCAAAATATGATATAATAAAAGTGTGAAAGTAAACTATTCTGGATCGTGTTCCACATGCATGAGCTCCCATACTGATTATATTAGAACAACGAGAGAATGAAACCAATAATATTTACCCACTCTAATTTAATTAGAGTGGCCACATGAAAACGACTAATGTATCTATCATTACATGGGAAAGAAAAATAATTACCAATACATTGAAATACGATTGAGTGGGTTGTATGCAGCTATGCTATTAGTAGAAGCGGTGGAATCCCTGTGGAAGTTTAGTGACGCCCGAAGTTTCTCCAAACACTTCATCAAAATTCTTTCAGATTCAGCTAAATCCAAAAGCATATGGATTCTCCAGCTAAATCTGACCAGATTTTGGTGAAATCCCAAAACCATCGACAGATTTCCAATATTGTAAAGTTATAAAAAAACAAAAGAAACCCTGCAAACGCTTCTATTTTCTCGATCCTTTCTCGGCCCTCAATGAGTCACCTATGAATTTATGTTCAGATTAATGGAGGCTTCTGAGGATCTTTCATCCATTTCCATTTTTGCCAAAGAATAGTGAAAACGTTAGGGTACTATCACTGCTCTTATGGATTCTCATGAAAAAGAGATTCGATCCAGGATAATGCACCCAAGGCCCATGACCAAGCCACCAAAGGAGGGAGCCCATGGGCTCGCTCTTTCACCATGCGTCTGGAAAAGAAAAAAATTAATGGGCTTGATGCCCCATCTCCATGTTTTGTAGAAACCATCGACGTCAACTTGTGCTTACAAGCCAACACCAAATCCAAGGGATGAGCCCACAAGGGGATTTACTTGCTCAATGCATCTACGAGCTAACTCTAATATCCCACCACCGATTCCAAATAATTCAGAGAAATATATGTAAAACAAAACGAAAATGAGAAATCGACAATTTTCTTCTTTTTCCTAATTTATTCCCTGGCCAAGAAATCACCTAAAAAAAAAACACAATTTTTTTGAGAAGGTGAAACAGCATGATCACTAGGGGTTTTTACTTTACACAAACTTCGAGCCTATACATTGTACAATCACCTCCACTCTCCATAGATAAAAACACCCAAGTTGTCGAGGAGGAGGAGCCACGCGCTGCACAAAGGAAACAAAACATTT